>JAJLVP010000309.1:0-49747 GCA_030570435.1 Pichia ethanolica | reverse complement strand
ATCCCAGTTTGGATCTGAGTGGCCGATGAAACCCAACTGAACAAACAAACCTATGTAGTTGATGACTGAAACGATCAAACAGTACTTTCCGATCACACTCAACTTCTTGAGAAGACTGAACAGCATCATGACACCAGCCAAAAGAATGAGTAACCCAACCCAACACATACGATCGGTTCTTAGAATTATAAGACATTCACCAGCACTAATAATAATGACACCACAGGTTAATATGGTTGAGATTAATTGTAAGAAAATGACTAATTGTTTAAATGGTTGTCCACCGATAATGTAAGCCAGATCTGCAAATGTCTTGACTGGATATTCTGGGGAATCAAACAACATGAATACCCACCAAATAACACCACCAGAGAGAAGAGTAAGAAGAAAGAAGATAATCAACATAACATTTGAAGGAGCAAATCCCAACATTGACATTGAATTAGGTATAAGATATGCACCCATAATTTCAGATGTAACCAAACCAACACATACAATCCAGTCTGTAGTTCTTGTTGATAAATTACTATTGACCCATTTTGGATATTCTATACCATTGTCATTCAAACTTTCAATTTTCAAAGTTTTATAAATCCAGTTATTCCAATATTTGAATAATGTATCATTAACCTTTAGGTACTCATATTGTTGTTCCATTGAACGCTGAGCATAGAACATTCTTGTTATCAAGTCAGGTTCTTTTAGTTCCCAGGATTTAACTGAAGAGTTGTCGTCATTCTCCTTGTCGTTATCAGCCTCAATTTTTTCATTAGAAAATTTTGGTGACTCAAGATCAATATGAACCTCATATTGTTCTTTTGTATCTTTAATATCTGTATTATCCATAATAATTTATACCAGATTCTACTTGTTAAAATATATAAAAAATAAACTTTTGTATTTTATAGGTTGTGGAAAAGATGAATATTTCTTGAAAATTTGTACCATTTTATAGAAACAAATTTTAAATAATAAATTAAACCTTAAAAAAAGAAAGGTATTCGTTATCCGTCTTTTAAACACATCTATCGGAAAAGATCGCAAAAGATCGGAAAAGGAAAATAAAAGTAACCATTCTGCTATGAAGATAAATATCAGCTATTGTGATTGATAACATTAGAGTAAGATTGCCTGATTACTTAATTTTAGAATACTAAAAGCATGTTTTACGGGTATAACTGTTAAAGAAGATTTAAACAATACAATAGAGTAAAATATTTTTTTGAATTTTATTTTCACCCCATGTTGTTATCACAAAAAATTAAAAAATTCTATTCCTCACACCGGAAAAGATCGCTAATGAGCCGCAAATGTTCGGGAAAAGATAAAATTGACCAATAAAGTTAAAGATATGACTTTTAACATAACACATCAGAAGGTGTTCCCGACATATCTTGTTTATATACAATACTTTCGGTAAGATTTCTGTTTTAAATAAACTGGTCCTCTTTGAACAAAACATTTTGTTTTAAATTATATTAAATTGACCAAATTTATAGTTTTTTTATCATCTGATTTAAATTTAAAAGTAAAATTAACAGATAATAAGGAAGGATATACATTTGATAAAATGGGTAGATCAATTAATGGTACTCTATATGAATATTTACCAAAAAAGTATTGTTTCGAGTTTGGAGATGTCCAACATGAAAATGTTTTAATTTTTTCTGGTGGATTAGGTGATAAAATTGCCACAGTTCCGTATTCTGTCCCTTTATATGAAGGTTTAAAAACAATAGGATGGTCATTAATTAATTTTGATTTCTCAAGTTCTGGTGGTGGTTGGGGAACCGGTAGTTTACAAAGAGATTTTGAGGAAATGTCAGAACTTGTTAAATTTTTAAAATCTAAAGGAGGTGGTTCAAGAAAGAAAATTGGGTTAATGGGTCATTCAACAGGCTGTCAAAATACAATGTATTATTTCACAAAAGGAAAAAGAGATGAAACATATATTAAATTAGACTTTGGTATATTACAAGCTAGTGTTTCTGATAGAGAAGCTGTTGGTATGTTTTTATCTGATAAAGATATTGAAGAAGCCAACAAATTAGCTAAAACATATATTGATGAGGGAAATCCAAAAGAATTAATGCCATATAAATATGTTGGGGATATTTTTGATACACCAATCAATGCATATAGATGGTATGCCTTATATAACAAAAAAGGAGATGATGATTTTTTTTCAACATATCTTTCCGATGATGAATTAAAGGAAACTTTTGGAAAAATGGATAAACCCCTCTTAGTCCTTTACAGTGGCTCTGATGAATACGTTCCGGATTATATTGACAAAGAAAAAATGATGCAAAGACTTGAAAATGCCACAACTCCGGGAATGTGGTCTAAACTTAGCAAAATTGTCAAAGGTGGCACTCATGCTCTTGATGAGAAATCTGAAGAAGGAGCTATGTATGATGCCGTATCTACTGTTGTAGAGTTTATACAAACTTTATAAGCATTCTCTTTAACCTAAAAGACACTTAGCTATCGTGAAAAGAAAATATCTTAAAGGAGAACTAAAACCGCTGGATTAATCGACAGCCGTTTAACGTTTTAGCCGTGTAATAATCTTTTAGTTTGATAAAATGGCAAGCTTAACAATAGCGAAGATAAATAAAATCCCACAGTTTTTAGCGCACGCAAAATAAAATTTCCTTGGAATTAAATCTCTTTATCTGATTATGCATATTTTTGTTTTCCCAAATTTATCTATGTTTGTATTTATTACTAATAATGAGAATTCAGATGCTTACGTGAATTATTATCTTCTAGAGAATAAACAGGATAGGATACAATGAGGACAACAAAGGCCTGTCTTGCTTGCCGTCAACAAAAGGTTAAATGTGTCTTTGTTAATGATTCCACACCCTGCAAACATTGTAAAAATACGGGAGATGAAACTACATGCATTTTATACACAACCAGAGAATATATAAAGTTGAAAGGTCCATCAAGAAAACAAGAAGTCGAAAAATTAAAAAGGAAAATTCAATGTAATTCTAATTTAAAAACTGATATTAAACTTTCAATGCAACATTATCCAGAACTATTCTTTTTAAACTTAATTCTTGATTCTAATGAAAATGCAGAAGTTGACTCACTTTTAGTTTTCTCCATTCAAACTTTGATTTCACCTTTCAATAGTAATCTGACTGATGAAAAAAGAGATGAATTAATCAATAATTTAGAATTTCAATTGTTGTTAAAAGTTAATGATAGAAATTCCAATCAAATTCTTATCATGCAATGTGTTATTATTCTCTTGATTATTCAATGGCAAAAAGGGAGAAATTATAAAGGATATTTAATTGGAGGTCTTGCCGAAAGAGCATATAAGGCATTAACTAATAAAAATATAGATAATTTTTCAATTTTTGATCAAGAAGTATTTTTAACTACCATTTGGTCTTATCAAGTCTTGGCTTTATCTTTAAGAGATGAACCTACACAAGTGGTTAAATCAAGACTATATAAATTTAGATTACCATCAAATAGTATCCAAAATACCACTAATTACTTCTTTATTGGAAATCCAGAAAATTTTAAATCTAATAATCTGACTTCTTTGTTTATAATGTCTTCTGAAATTTGGATAGATTGTTTATCAATGACCATAAAAGGAGGTAAATATTATTTTAAGGAGGCACCATGGGATAATAATAGTGATTGGAATAAACTTTCGAAAAAAATATATTTCTTTAATAATAATTTAGAAGCAAAAGATAAATTTTCTGAAGAAAATTTAAGATTTGCATTTTTATCTAATAGTTGTACTAAATATTGCTCAACCCATTTAACTTTATTGATTTCAGAGATTTTAATCCATAGAGATTTTATACCATTTATTCCCAGTGATACAGAAGGTGCTAAAGGACCATTTGATAAATTACCATGGTTAGAAAATGCCCCTGAGGGATGGTGGAAACAGTCCGCAAGTATTGTATTTGAAAATGCTAAGAAAATATCTATTATATTAAATGCATGCAAACAACATAATAAATATAGTTGCAATACTTTTAATGGATTTATTGCATTAACTGCAGCATCACTATTATCATATGTTAAACACTTTCCATATTTTGATAAAGATTTTGAGAATGCAGAAACTTATTATGAATATTGTCTAGAATACTTATTATATTATAAAAAATATTTTTCTATCGGTGGATATTATTATAAAATATTGATACAAAATGAGAAAATATTTGATTTAGCAGTTAAAAAAGGTGTATCTACTTTAATTGCCACTATATTTGAGCAATTAAAGAATGAAATATTAGATATTGCTAATGTTGACTGTTCTTCAAGTACTAATTACAGGCATCAAATGGAAAAATATTTTAACAACGAAAAGCAGACTTTGGCTGATGAGAATGATGCTTGTCAAAATTTTGAGGGAAGCTACCAAGACATATCTAGTCTACTCACTTGGGATATTGATTGGAAGAGTTTGGAACAAATGCAAAATCCATGGGATCCATTCATAGAAGAAACCCCCCAATAAAACTACAATATATAGAGTTTATTTCTTTCAGAATTTCATATTATGTACTACACCTATAATTTTATAGATAATCTAGACACCTAAAACTAAATTCTTGTTACGAAAAAAATATATATATAATACAAATCAAATAGGAGAAGTACACGAAAAAGAAGTAGCATCAGTAACATCAAAAATATATTTAATGTATTCAACTGATGCCCAAAGACCCATTCCAGAAAAGGAAACAGAAGCAAGACAGAAAAAAATATAAAAATTTGTGATAAACCAGTATTTCTTGTAACCACATTTAATATAATCCCCAAGGCTACGTTTGATGGATTGCCCATTTACTGGGACAAATGATCCATTGTTATTTTCGTTAGCAAGCCTATATAGGGAAAGTAAATGAACCAAAAAGGGAATGACATAGGTTAATGGGATCATCGTCAATGATGATGTGAATGCTGAAACTGCACTAACTTGAGGTACACCTGCACCAATAACAAAAATAATAATCCAAACAAGGAAAACAGTCAATGACCAAAATATTAATCCACGTTTTGATTTAAAAACAATGTTTTTGATCAACAATGGCATATAATTCTTATAAACAATTTTACAAGAAATATGACCATAAAATATATTTTGAATAAACCCAGTTACAAATGTCATAAAAGATAAACCCTTTAAAGCCTTCATATCGCTAATACCAAATACTGCTGGTGAATTTGAAAATTGCCCTTGATGTGCATATATGTAGTTACCATAAATTAGATAAACTATCAATATAATACATTGAGCCAAGCACATACTTTTCCAAAATTCCCATGGTCTTCTCATTTCTGATATCACTTCAGGAAATACGATTGAACCAGCAAAGACAAATGATAAATTGGTAACAGCCACAACCCTATACATTAAACTTTGATCAGGGGTAACTGCAAATGTTTCAATTGGACCTTTCAAAATGCCTAGAATTGAGGCTGCATTGTCCCAGTTTGGTTCAGAATGACCAATAAAACCAAGTTGAACAAACAAATTTACATAATTGAAAGCAGAAACAACCAAACAATATTTACCAAGGGAACTTAACGTTTTTAAATGACTTAATAACATCATAACACCAGCTAGTAAAACCATTAACCCAACCCAACACATACGATCTGTTCTTAAAATTATCACACATTCAGCTGCACTAATTAAAATTGTTGCAGAACTTAATAATGTTGCAATTAATTGAAGGAAAATAACAATTTGCTTACTAGTTTGTCCACCAACAATATAAGCTAAATCTGCAAATGTTTTAACAGGATATTCTGGTGAATCAAATAATAAGAAAACCCACCAAATTACACCACCGGCACATATTGTAACAAGAAAGAATAGAACCAACATAATATTGGAAGGTACATAACCTAACATAGACATTGAATTTGGGACTAAATAAGCACCCATGATTTCGGAAGTGACAAGACCTACACAAACAATCCAATGTGTGGTTCTAGTAGATAAATTGTTATTAACCCATTTTGGATAGCTTTCACCCTTATCGTCTAGATTGGATATTTTTAAACTTTTGTAAATAATATCATTCCAATATTTAAAACTTCTTTTCCCTTGAGAAATTTCTCTATATTGATCATCAATTGACCTTTGAGCATAAAACATTCTTGTTTGAATATCTGGTTCATCAAGTTTCCATTTTTCATTGGTTTCCTCAAATCCAGATAATTCATTATTTTCTGGAGTAACTGAGTGGACACTTACTTCCGATTTTTCTTTATTTTCAGTTTGCATTTAAAGAAAGTATATTCGTTGATATTTATAAATATATAGTTTGAAGAGTAAATCTCTTCAAAATATTTCACTATTTGTATAATCACCACAAAACAAAAAGATCAAGAGTTCTTGCTATATTTATATTTATTTTTATTTAACCAATCTTTCTTAGGTTTATTGTCGACAAAAAATAATTTAAACGATAAGATTAAAATTGAGTTTCTACGAAATTATCGAAGCACATTTTCCTATTTTCGCATGACATTTTGTATGGCTTGCGTATCGCAAAAGACGGAGAAAGATCGTGTTTGCTCGCGAATGATCGCATTTGAGATAACGTATTCGCAAATGATATCAAAATTAAAGTTTTAAAATGATAACCGACTATAAACGTAATCTATAGAGCAGGATGTTTTTGGCTATTCAAATCCATACTCAAAAAGTATATAAAGGCTGAGAGTCCCTGAAATATATTTTATTTCTATTTAGTTTTCATTTATTTACCTTACAAATAATTTAAATAACAAAGACACTTACCATGACTGAGATTACCGGTAGTTTACTTGAATATCTTCCAAAAAAATTTTGTTTCGAATTTGGAAATTTAAAATCAAAAAATGTTTTAATTTTTGTTGCGGGTTTAGGAGATAGACTTGCCACTGTACCATACTTGGTTCCTCTATCTGCGGCCTTAAATAAAATTGGATGGTCATTAATTCAAATAGAATTTTCAAGTTCAAGTATTGGTTGGGGAACTGGTAGTTTAGAAAGAGACAATTTTGAAATATCTAAACTTGTTCAATTTCTAAAATCCGAAAATGGTGGATCAAGAGAAAAACTTGGTATTATGGGTCATTCCACTGGATGTCAGAATACTATTTACTATTTTACCAGGGCAACTAGAGATAAAGAATATATTGAATTAGATTTTGGTATTTTACAGGCCGGAATTTCAGACAGAGAAGCGGCTTATTTACTTATGTCATTGGATTTAATTGAAGAAGCCAATACATTAGCTAAAAAGTATATTGATGAGGGAAATCCAAAAGAATTAATGCCTCATAAATATACTAAAAATTTCTTTGATACACCAATAAATGCTTACAGATGGTATTCATTATATTCTAAAAATGGTGATGATGATTACTTTTCTTCATATTTAACTGATGATGATTTAAAATCAACTTATGGAAAGTTTGATAAGCCATTATTAGTCTTATATAGTGGTGCTGATGAATATGTTCCCGATGATGTCGACAAAGAGTTACTTATGAAAAGGTTCGAAGCTGCAACAACTCCCGGCATGTGGTCACCTTATAGTAAGTTGGTTGATGGAGGCCTACATGCACTTGGAAAGGGTTCCAAAGAAACTTCATTGAATGATGCTGTTGTTACCACTGTAAAATTTATCGAATCTTTATAATTAATGTTATATTATTATATGTAGTAAATTTTATAAAAAAAGATAATTAAAATTTGACTAATCTAATAAAAAAAACCGATAAAACGAAATATTAAGCACAACTAAAAAATTATTTGCTTCACGAAATTGCGTCAAGATAACAACATTTATATCTCTATATTAATTTAGGTTTTCCTTTATTTTTCTTTAATATCTTTATATATCAGAGTTAACAACTAATTTCATAATGCGAATAACAACAGCTTGCATAGCATGCCGCCAGAGAAAGGTGAAATGTGTTCACTTAGGGAATCCCCCATGCAATTATTGCAGAAGTATCAATAATGAGTCAGATTGCGTTCTTTACACCACCAAAGATTATATGAAAATTAGAGGACCCAGGATCGCAAGTAAATCATATTACTTTGATAATACAAAAATAAATGAAATTGAAATTAAGAAATCTATCAAGTTAGCTTTACAACACTATCCTGAGTTATTTTTTTTAACAACGAATATCACAGAAGAACAAATTAATTGTTTAGATCCAATACTTAAGTTATCAATTTGTGCCTTGGTTTCATTATTTGATAAGACAATAACCGATGAAAGGAAAACCTTTAATATAAAATTAGAAACTGAATTATTGACAAAGTTAGAGGATGAAAATGTCAATTATGTGCTAATGACACAATGTTCCATAATATTATTAATTATTAACTGGCAAAAAGGAAAAACATATAAAGGGTACCTAATTGGTGGTTTTGCAGAACGAGCTTATAAAATGCTTTTTGATCAAAATCTGAACAATTTTCCAGTTTTACAGAGAGAGGAAATTTTACGAACTTTATGGTCATATCAGTTGATTACTTTATCATTGAGAGATGAACCAATCGAACTGGTGAAGTCAAGACTTCATAAATTTAGACTTCCAACAAACTATTCATTATTAGGAACATCCATTAATTCTGATCCTATATATATAGATAGTATAAATAATGGTGACACACATAATCTTTGCTCTTTATTAATTATGTCTTCAGATGTTTGGATTGAGTGTTTGTCGTGGTTAACAAAAGGTGGGAAATACTATTTCAAAGAAGGACCATGGAATTCAGATAGTACATGGAATAAATTAGAAGAAAAAATTACTATATTTCATAATTGTTTAGGTGAACTGGAAAAGTTTAGCATAAGGAATTTAAATCTTGCACTTTCTTCCTCTCAAAGTAGTAGTTATTGCTCAATGCATTTAACTTTAATGATTTCTGAAATTTTAATTCATAGGGATTTTATACCATTTATTCCTAGTGACACAGAAGGTGCTAAAGGACCATTTGATAAATTACCATGGCTACTAGATGCCCCAAAGGGATGGTGGCACCAATCTGCAAGTATCGTATTTGATACAGCTAAGAACATTTCTATTATATTAAATGCATGCAAACAAAATAACAAATATAGTTGCAATACATTCAATGGATTTATTGCATTAACTGCAGCATCTGTATTATCATATGTTAAACACTTTCCATATTTTGATAAAGATTTTGAGAATGCAGAAATGTACTATGAATATTGCCTTGAATATTTGTTTTATTACAAATCTTTTTTAGAGATTGGTGATTATTACTATAAAATTTTAATGCAGACAGAAAAAATATTTGATTTAGCTGTTAGAAAAGGTGTTTCCAAATTAATTATATCAATATTTGAACAATTAAAAAATGAAATTTTGGATATTGCCAATGTTTCAGGACCCATTGATGCCAATGAGAACTATAAAACTCAATTAGATAAACTAGTTCATTCGGAAAGAAATAAAATAACTGAACACGAGGATGAACCAAATAATGGTGATCAATACAGGCAAGAAATTTCTTCATTAATGAATTGGGATTTCGATTGGACAAGCTTAGAAAATTACCACGATCTATGGACACCTTATATAGAAGAATAATTGATTTATGTAAAATAAAAACAGTTTATTAGTTATTAGTTATTTTAATACAAATTAAAAATTATAGAAAATAAGATAAAAATATTTAGTATAGAGCTATGATATCGTTTAAAGTTGATTTTATGTCACTGAATTTGTTTATTACTTTTTCCTTAACTAAACCGTCTTCAGCTAAAATTTCAATGATATTACAAACATTTAAAACAGATTTTAATGCTTTTAATGATTCCTTGACAGGATCATCAACTATTATATTGAATGTTGATAGATTTTCTTCAAGTTTTGATCTGAAAGTTTCATTTGATTCTTGTAAAAAGGTTTGAATTGTCTTCGATACAATTAAACCAGATAATGTATTTGGAATTGAACATTTAAATGGAATTTCAGTTGCTAATAAGCTCCAATCATTATTATCACGAGCATATTTATCTAAATCTATTTTATTATCGAACAAAATAACCAATACATTAATTGTAACCATATCTCTAACTTCATTATGTAATTTGTTCATAATTGAGTTAAAATGTAATAAAGATCGTGAAACTATACCAGTATAATTTGTAGGTTTTAAATTTTGAATTTGAAATAATGTTGAAAATTTTGAAATTAGAATTAATGAAGATAAATCATATTTTTCTTTAGTTGTTGTATCAAATTGTAAATCTTGAGATTCTGATAAGACCTTTAAATCTAAATCAGGAAAACGTTGAAAGAATAAAAATAAAAGTAAAGTTGATTCAAAACTAGTGTTATATTTTTTAAAATATTTTGTTAATGCATTACCCCATTTTGATAATTTAAATGGAGATTCAGTAATAAATTGGTATAGTATTAAAGTTCTTAATAAAGAAGTTGCAATAATTTCATGATTTGAAGAAATTGTTGAACCACCTTTAAAAGTTGATTCTTCAAGATAATTATCATTTAAATTTGATAAAACATAAGGTAAATCAAAAGATCTAGCAGTTGTATGTCTAGCGAATAATGAATTAAATTTTGTATAAACTGCAGGTATCATTTTAAAATCTAAATCATGTAATTCTGTACCTTTAAAATAAGTTTTTAAAACCAATTTTCTAGTTTGCATATATCTATGTAAACAACTTGTGAATAAATTTAACATTATTTCTTTAATTTTCATTGAAGAATTTGAAAAAATTATTTTTTCATAAATTGAATCTGTTGTCATATCTAAAGGTAATCTTTCATTATAATTTAAAGTTAAAAAAGATTCAGCTAGATGAAATACATTTAAACCGATAGATTGATAAAAGAAGAATTCATCAGGTAAACGTAATCCAAATATTTTATGTAATTCTTTTGGAATTTTTTTATCAGTTAAATTTTTAATTGAAGCTGAATCATCTTGAGATTTTAAATGTTGAGTTAATAAAGAATCATTAACTTCAATAAAAATTTGTTCAACTCTACCATTAACTTTTAAAACTGGGCAATAATCTAAAACTGTACAACTTTGAATTAATTTATCTAATTTATCATCTTTATCAGATGATGATAATGAATTATAAATATTAAAAGTACCATTTAAAGTACTTTGAGCTAATGATATAAAATCTGAATTATTTGGATTTGTAATTAATTGAATTGGTTGAAATGAATTACCAACGCACATTGAAATATCTCTAAATTGTTTAAAAGTTAAATTTAAATCATGTAAAACTTTCCTATTTTCTAAATAATGAAAAGCATTTGATTTAAAATCTATATTTAAAATAAAATTATCTAAATTTTGTAATAAAAGTGAATCATTTGATGAATACATACAATTAATTATACCAATTTTAAGCATATAAAATAATTGATGATATTGAGAGAATGGTGAAATTAAATATTCTAAATCATTATTAACAAAGAATATTAATAATTCATCTAAAATTGATCTTAAAAGATAAGGATTATCTAAATTTCTAAATGATATATCAATATTTGGATTTGATTTTTTCGTTTCCCATAAATGTTGTAAATGTTTTTCATATGGTAATAAAGTTGATTGTTCTAAATATCCGAATTGAGATAAAGTTTTCAAACCAGGTAATACAAATATAGGTTTTATACCTAATTTTTTAAAAGATTCAACATCAGATAATATTTTACTTTGTAAAGAAATTGGGAAACCACCAATTGCTTCAAATGTTGGATCAATATTTGCTGATAATATTGTTGACAAATAATGTTGAACGTCAATACCAATAACAGTGTTTTTCAACGCATCTAATGGTGCAGTTTCAAGAAATGGTTCTAATGTTCTAATTGGCATTGTAAATTCACTGTTATTGTATATGGATCTATTGAAATTTCCGATAAAATCAACAATAATGTCAATATCCTATGGCTTAATTACTGATTGACAACTCAACTTGACAAGCAAAAACAGCTGAGCTTCTTGCTGAGCTTCTTGCTGAGCTTCTTGCAGCTGAGCTTCCAGTTGGCTCTTCACTCTTCACTCACTCCCTTTTTTCGCTCTATGAAAACTGTGGAAACACTCTCAATATTTGCTTTAGAGAGGGTAAACACAACAAAAGGAAAGAACCGTCGTGGTGTACGGAAGAGCCAATATATGTATCTGAAATATTTGACAAGCAAAATAAGTTCTGAAGTATTGAAACGTGTTTGATAAATTATATATATACTGTATATTTATAACTATCTCTATATTTATCTACATGTACAAATGTAAATTTATTTATTTAAGTCAATTGGAATCATTAATATTACTAGCAATTAGGTTTACAATGAAAGTATCGTCTATATTGTCAGCCTTATTTGTTTTCATACAATTGGCCTTTGCTTTAACTTATGAAGAAGCCCTTGAACAAATTGGAAAAGATGGCTTGTTACATATTAATGATAAAAACTTTCAAAAAATAGTTAAGAATGAAAATTATGGATTTGTTGTGTTTTTAACTGCTGGTGATCCACGTGTTGGATGTACACTTTGTCATGAATTTGGTCCTCAATATAAAGCAGTTGCTTATAAATATATGAATAGTTTAAGATCTGATGATAAAGAACTTCATAATCCAATTAATGATTCAAATGATAAAGCTAGATTTATATTTGCTTATGCTGATTTTTCAGATTCAAGAAAATATTTTGAAACTTTAGGTTTACAAGCTGTTCCAAGATTATTTTATTATGAACCAGGTAAAGGTCCACAATTAAGTTCTTATACAAATGAATATTCATTTTTATCAAATGAAAATTTAGATGGTTTCCAAACCTGGATTTCACAAAATGTACCTGGTTTAAAAGTTAATAATTTAAAAGTTGATCCACCAGCTCAAAAACCAATGTTTTTCATTTCACTCGTATTTATATTTTTAATTGCAGCTGTTGCATACAATTTTAGATCTTATATATCATCAATTGCTCAAAATAAATATGTTTGGATAGTATTATCATTTGTTTTAATTATTTTATTTATTTCAGGTCATATGTATAATGAAATTAGACATACAAGTTCTT
The DNA here is from genome assembly GCA_030570435.1 of Pichia ethanolica. Taxonomy (NCBI): domain Eukaryota; kingdom Fungi; phylum Ascomycota; class Pichiomycetes; order Pichiales; family Pichiaceae; genus Pichia; species Pichia ethanolica. The sequence goes on along the minus strand of JAJLVP010000309.1, from coordinate 36,631 downwards.
ATAGAAGAGATAAAGATGGTAATATTTTATATTTTTCACCAGGTCATAGTTCTCAATTTGGTGCTGAAACTCAAATATTATCAATAGTATATGGTGCTCTTACAATTACATTAGGTCTTTTATTAAGTTATTTCCCAACTTTAAAAGATTCAAAAATGAGAGCTTTTGCAGTTTTGCTTGCATGTGCTGTTGTTTCCGTTCTTTATGCTTATATAATCGAAGCTTATCATATAAAATCACCAAGTTATCCATTATATTTGTTTGACACATTTATTAGCAAATAGTTAATATTCGTTCCTTTTTTTTTCTACATATATAAAAAAGAAACTTTTATTATGAAATATATAACTAAAATTAATTATAACATAAATTACGTCGTATAAAACAACTGAATGATTAAAAATATCATTTATTTGATATCCAATGTACTTTCAATCCTCCCAACTCTAGATTCAACTTCAGTGATGACCTTTTCAATTAATTTAACCTTATGTCGTATCCGCTTCATCCTTTGTAAATAATCATTAAGATCCAATTCTCCTTCGAGATCACTATGATCAATCCGTATACCGTCTTCCCCTTGATCGGTATCTTCATTATTCGAACCTCCATCATCATCATCATCATCATCATCATCATCATCATCATCATCATCGTCGTCATCATCATCATCATCATCATCATCATTATTATTATCAGCACAACCATTAGTTACGTCTTTTGGAATAACTTGATCTTTCAATGGGAAGCTTCCAGGTCGTAAATTATTTGCTGTCTCCATAAGTGTACATTCCATCTTATATAATATTGTATGAAGTATCATTTGTGATTCGTATAATGATTTTAAATTTAAATTAAGAGTTTCTAATGGAGTTTCCAACAATGACTGAACTGTTAATTCAATCGGATGGACATCCTCTTCTTCATTTGTACCTTCCATTATTCAATTGATTAATATAATATGCTAATACAAAGAAAAAACTGTAAATAATTAGTAGTAGTAAATAGTAATATATAATAGGTCCATTTTAGTGTGAGAGAGTGAACATGAAAAATAATGTACGCTTTTTATCATAATATTTTATATCTTGTGGTTTCATTATTTTCTTTTTGTTAACTCTTAATTTTCTAACAATAGTTCAACACATTATCTATTTCACACTTTGACATTTTAATTTGATATACAATCATGCTATCAACATATAGGAGGTTATATTCTACATTACCTAATACCAAACCATTATTACATGATATTTTACCATCAAAGAAGATAATATCACGATTATTATTTGATTATGATGCACGTTATAATTTTAATAAATATTTACCAGTAATTGAATCAATTTATGATTCATTACCTGAAATATTTGGTAAAAAACCAGAAATACCACAAACATTTAAAGGAAATGATTTATTACTATTTCAAAGAGTTTTAGCTCAAATTAGGAAACAAACACATACGATTAATCCATTATTGTTAAAATTAGAGAATGAATTAATTGAACATGCAGCTGAAAGAGGATCAAGAGATGCTTTATGTACATTATCATTTATGGCATTAGATGATTCTGGGGAGGGATGGACAGAAGATGATAAAGAAACAGCTAAAAAATATATTAAAGAATTAATGGAAATGGAACATCCTTTAGCATTTAAATTAGCTGCAGATAGGGAATTAAAAGGATTTACAAATTCAATAAATGAAAAGGAAGAAAAAGAATTAAATAATGAAGGATTAAATAAAGAAAGTGAAATATTAGAAACTGAAGATTCAACCATTGATTTATCACCAACATCAGATTTATCATTTTCAAATATAACATCATCACCAAAGCAATTATCTCGTGCAATTTCATTATATAATCATTTCCTTAAATTAGATTCAACATCAACTGTTGCAGCTGCAGCTCATCGTAGTTTAGGTATGATTTATTTTAGAACTCAAGAATTAATTAAATCAAATGAACATTTTAAACATGCTGTTAATCTTGCACCAGCATCTGATAATTCACAAGCTCATTTCTTTTTAGGTTTATTAAATGAAATTGATCCAATTAAGGCAAGATATCATTTTCAAATGGCAGCTAGTGAAGGATTTAGAGAATCATTTGCTAATCTTGGATATATTGAATTAAATGTTTTTAATGAATTAGATAAATCAAGGGAGTGGTTTTTATTAGGTGCAGAATTAGGTGTACCTGAATGTATTGTTGGATTATTTGATATATCAATACGTAAAAAAGATTGGCAAAATGCAAAGAAAATATTAGAGAAAGCTGAAAGACAAAATTTATTAAAAATGTTAAATGATGTTCGTAAATCTCAAATTGAAAGAGTAATAAAGGAGACTACTTTTGATCCAATTATTAAAAAGCAACATGCTGAAGAGAGTGATGTAGCTCAAACACGTAAATCTAGATGGGATTTATAAAATTTGGCTTTTTTTATTCCTTTTCATTTATAGAATTAATAAATTGATATAAACATGTATATATTTAATTAATAGAGATTAAATATGTTTTAATAATAATAAATTTCCTTCTCTTCTATTATCCCAATGACCAAATGAATTCCATAAAATTTCATCAATTTTATAATTATTTTCTAAATATTCTTTAATATGATTATTTTCATCATACCAAAGATTATCATATATTATTAAATAATCTGGCCATTCATGAGGCCATTGTGAATTTTTTGGTAAATTGTTCTGTGAATTATTTTCAAAATCTTTTAAATTAGGGAAATTATCTTTAAGGAATAATAAAGGATTATCATAAAAATAATCTGATTCATCCATATAATTTTCAATATTTGAACCAGGTAATAAATTTGAAGGTAAAGGAGGTTCACAAGTTAAAAACCAAATATTTGCAAGATTATTAGATAAATGAATATGAGATTGGAAAGGTGTTGAATGACAAGGAGTTAAAAATCCTATATTTATTAATTCTTTTGAATTATCATTAATTACTTTATTATGTATTAAATTTGTAATTTGTAATTCTCCAATTTCATGAATTTGTGTAAAATAATAAGATAATAAAGTTGAAATAATTAATGTAATTAATAAAATTAATTTAATTATATTAGTGGATACTTTATTAGATATATTTAATAAACCAATTGCTGAAAAATATAATAAAATTGGCATCAATGGATAAATAAATCTAAATTCTTTATGTGGGATTAAAGTAAAAATTGATATATAAAATAATAATAAATATTTAAATTCTTTATCATATGAAGAAATAATACCATTAATAAAGAAAGGTAAATAATTTAATAATAATATTGGAATTGCTTGAAAGAAATAAAAATCTAATCTTGAAGTACCATAAAATGAAGATAAAGAATCAAAGACATTAAATTTAAAGAAATTCCATAATGGTAATTTCCAATTTGAATAAAAATAATGATTTAATAATGAATCTAAAGATAATACAAGTAAAGCAATTATAATTGCATATAAAATATTCAGTGGTTTTTTCCAAAATAATTTTGGTGAATAAAATATCCAAATAATTGAATTTGTTGGTCTAATAAGACAAGTAAAAGCTGCTATAAATAGACATGATATAATTTTATTTGAATAAAGATAGTATAATGAAACAATTGTTAATGTTAATTCTAGAGAATTTGCGAAAGACCTACACCAACAATACCAATTCCAAGGTGATAATAAACTCAAAAAGCAAATTAATTTAGGTAAATTATTATCAATATTATTATTATTTAATTTTTTAATGAATAAATGATATAAATAGTAATCACCAATTGAAGCAATCAAAGCATTAACAATTTTAGGAGCTACTAAAATATAATTATATTCTATTGATGATTCTAAATTTAGATTTCGTATAATCCAATAGGGTAACATATATAACAAAGGGTGTAAATACGATCTTAAACCATAATGCCATTCCCAAGTTAAAAACCCATAATCGAATATAGCTTTATGAGCTGGTTCTAAAGCTTGCCAATATTCATCAGCTTGAAAGAATGTTTGAATTGTTAAAGAATTGACAATTCTGATTGCTAGAATTACTGTAAAAGATGGAGAAGGTATTTTCTCTAAGAGAGAATCTAGCCAATTGGTAACAGGAGCATTTCTTTTGGAGTGGGCAATACCATTATCCATGGTCTGTAGTGTCACTTAGGGGAAGAAGAGAATGGAGGGGAAGACCAAACCCAAACAGTGTTCGGTTATCCATCTATCTGTTTATCTGTCTGTCTCTCCTGCCGAGTTAGTCAAAAAATTAACCAGCAGCTGAAAATTAAAAATTAAAAAATTATTTTTTATTTTATTTTTTATTTTATTTTTTATTTTATTTTTTATTTTATTTTTTATTTTTTATTTTTTATTTTTTATTTTTTCTCATTTTCTGGCCTTGTTTTCCTTTTTGTATTGTCTGATTGCTTTCCATCCCTTTATCAATAACAAACAATTGGTTGTTATTGCTTTTTTCTTCCTTTTTCCACTTCTTTTCCTTTTCATTATCATATACTTAGAGTATAATATTTGCTATTATTGAAAGTTAGTTATTATCTTAGATACCTAATAATGGTAATACATGATATGCTTTCATCCCACCAACTAAATGGTCTTAATGGATTAAATATAAACAACAAAGATAAAGGAAAAGATAAGGATTATAATAGTAATAATACACTAGATTCTTCAATATTGAATGAGAATAAAAGTTATTCTTCATTATTAGATACCCATGATACAGATTCGAATATTTCTATAACGGCAGCATCTATTCATAACAATTCTAATCAAAGGAAAATATTAGTGCCCGTATCGAATATTTCATTAGAAAATAATAGAAATTCAAAATTAAAATCAAATAATAATCAAATTAATAAAAGGAATTCAATATCCTTAGATTGTTCATCATTTATAGATAATTCATATTCAACTCCAAATTTATCATCTGGTAATTCTTTTTTTAATAATAATAATAATAATAATAATAATAATAATAGTAAATTTTTATCAGATTTATATTCAACTCCTGAATTTAGTACATTTGATTCCCCTATTTCAGAATTAAATACTCCAATTACTCCAATATCACCAGAATTTTATTCAAATAAAAATAAATTAATTAATTCATCAAATAATAATTTTATTAGATACCCATTAAATGATAATGAATTAGAAAAATTTATTTTAAATTCAAATCTTTTTAATTTAAAATTAGATGATAAAATTGGTAAAGGTTCAAATGCTTATGTTTATTCATGTGAATTATCAACAATTGGAATTCAAAATAGTTCATTTAATATTGCTGTTAAAATACCAATTTCAAAAAATAAAGTTAAATATATTATTCAAGAAGCAAAATTTGCAATTAAATTAAGAAATTATCAAGATGAATGGTTTAAAACTCATAATACATTTTATCCATTTATTGATTGTTATGGTATTTATTATTTAAATAAAGATCAATTTTCATTATTTAAAAAAAATGATGAATTACCATGTTTATTAATGAAAAAAATGTCAATTGGATTAACAGATTTTATAAATGATAAAAATAACATTAATAATAATAATAATAATACTTCAAATGATACCAAATTATCAATAAAACTTTGGTGGGAACTTTGTAAAACATTATTAAATGCTTTAACAATACTGAAAACTTTAAAATGCGTTCATTCAGATTTAAAAACAGATAATATAATGGTATTACAAATTGATAATAATATTGATAACATTTTATTCAAAGTTATCGATTTCTCTTCTGCATGTGAAATTGATAAATTAACAAAATGTCCTGATATGACATTACAATATACAGCACCTGAATTATTAGATTTTACGAAAAAACGATTACCAACTTATCAAACTGATTTATTTAGTGCTGGTTTAGTTTTATTAGAAGCTGCAACAGGTTCAAAACCTTATGCTTCAGCAGGGTATGACCATTTTTATTTATTAACTGTAATTAAAGAAGGTAAAGTTATGGATTGGTTATCTCCAGAAGATTTAAATATTCTTAAAGCTAATCCTGAAATATATAATATATTATGTAAAATACTGATTGATAGATGTTCTTTAGAAGAAATTTCCGATTATATCAATCAATTTATATAGACCGTATAGAAATATCTAGAATCCTTTTATAAACCTTAAGATAACAAGTGAGAATAATAGTCGTATTGATGATAAAAGTTGAAAAGAAAGAATGTCGTTATAATGTAAACGTAAAAGTGAAGCGCACGGTGGGTTTTGTTTTCTCTATATAATTTGTCGGTCCGTGTTTTTCTTTTTAGTATTGTAATAAAATCTTATTTCCTATTTCTGTTTCCATTTTCAAATGTTTATTTTATTTTATTTTATTTTGTTGTTTGATTTTCTTACTTTTGTTAGTTGAATCACATCATCACAAGCAAAGTGTCTGTGACTGGCGGGATAATAACCACCAAATCAATCATAACTTATTTACATTGACGTCTTTTAAGAGGTGGAATGTCGTCTTTGTCTCATAATCTATCATCAATAAACTATAAATCAAATACTGAATCGATTATATCAACATCAACTTCAACTTCAGAATTAAATAATAAAGAATCTCAAAATATGTTTCAAACTGCTCCATCTATATCCGCAACTTCAACTGATCCTTTATCAAATCCAAATATTAAAGAGAATGATGATATTACCACCACTAATAATATTAATAGTAATAATATTAATAATAATATTCAATCAAATGCTATATCAGAATCAACTTCTTTTACAAATTTAATTTCAAACAAAAGTAAAAATTCTTTAAGTCCTGATTCAAACTTAAAAAATAATATTATTTCAAATGATATTTCAAATACAATCCCTAATATAAATTATAATGGTCTATCTATTGATAATTTCGAACTTGAAGAATTACAAAAAATACAGACTGATACTGGTATACCATTACATCAACCAACAGCCTCTGAAATTAATCATATGTTGTCTGAATTTCCAAATGATATAATTAATGATGACAAACAAATTAATGATAAATTAGACAATATTAATACTCCAAATAATAATCATAATAATAATTCAAGTTCAAAAAGTATTAATGAGGAAGCTGAAGGTGAAACTGAAACTGTTCATTTACAAACATCCCCAAATGATTCTTTAGTTAAATCAAAAACTGTTCATTATGATGATTCTTTAAATACTACAATGAATAATATAAATAACTATTCTAATGCATTGGTTACAACTAATTCAATCTCTAATACTAATTCAAATTTCAATTCTAATAATGATAGTATTAATAATGATAACAACAATAATAATAACAATAACAGCAACAACAACAACAATAATAATAATAACAACAACAACAACAACAATAATAATATTAGTGTCAATAATATAGAAGATACATCACAAAAAATTCAGGCATATGCAATGCTAGATTTTGATTCATTTACCTTTTATGTTCAAACAATGCAAATCTTATTGGGAAGAATGGTCGAAGGTGATCCATTAACTGATGCCTTAGATATCCATTTGGGTAATCAAAAGGCAATCTCAAGAAGACATGCAAAAATATTTTATAATTTTGGAAATCAAAGATTCGAACTTAGTGTCTTAGGTAGAAATGGTGCCTTCGTAGATGGTAATTTCATTGAAAAAGGAATAACTGTACCTTTATCTGATGGCACTAAAATTCAAATTGGTGAAACTGAATTCGCATTTGTTTTACCAAATAGAGATAAAGATGGTAATCTAAAAAATATTAATTCAATTAATACAACGAATACAAATAATAATACACCAACTGATCAAATTGACAATTTAGATAATTTAGTTGCAAATTTCGATGTAATTAAAAATGATATTCAAAATGATAAACTATTAATTCCGAAAGATCAAAATTTACTTGCTTTGCTTGATACTGATAAACAACGTGAAATTGAAATTGAAAAAGAGATAGGGAAAGTTTTGGCTCGTGAAAATAATGAAATTCATAATAATCAATTAGATAATAATTCTAAAAATTCAAAGAAAAAATCAACTGCTAAATCCAAAACAAATAAATCAGACTCAGCAGAACCTAAAGCGAAACCTAAACCTAAAAGACAACCAAAAGCAAAAAAGAAAGTTTATACTCTTGAAGAAATACCTGAACAATATAGAACAAAACCAAATTTACCTTATTCAATTTTAATTACAGATTGTTTAAGACAAAAAGGTACAGAACGAGGTATGTCACTGTCAGAAATTTATAAAGGAATTCAAGATTTATATCCTTATTATTTTTACTGTCCTGATGGTTGGCAAAGTAGTGTTAGACATAATTTATCATTAAATAAATCATTTCGAAAAATATCAAAAGAGGGTAAAGGTTGGCTATGGGGTATTAATGAAGAAGTAGCAGCCGAAAAAGATAGATTAAGGAAAAAGCAATTAGAAAATGCAAAAGCAAAAGGTAAATCTTCTTCAACTTCATCAACTTCATCTTTATCTACTAGTAGTAAACAAGCAGCAAAACAATTACAACCAAACTTACATATTCATAATCCAACTCAAAAAGTTTCTTCAGAAGATCCAAATTCAAATTATTCAGGAACTCAACAATCGTCATCAGTAACGTCCTCAACAAACAAAATAATTAATAACTCACAACAAATTGTTAAACGAGAGGTAACTCCTACCACAGATAAAATCAACAAAAATAAGAACAACAATAACGATAATAGCAATCAAAACATTTCTTCTACTACCGCTACCGCTACAACTACTAACGACAACAACAGTAATAATAAAAGCAATATGTCAGACAGTACAAAGAGGGCACTGGCTTATTTACAGAAAGAATTGATTTCTTTGACAAAATCAAGAAAAATGTATGACAGAGCAACTTCAACTGAGATTTTAACAAAAGCACTTGCAATGACAATTTCACAAGTTGATCAAGCTGCCAAAAATTTTGCTATAAAAGGCTTTCCTCTTGTTATCTTAATTGATAAAAATCCAGGTCATGTTACAAAAATTTTAACTGCTGCATTGAATGCTGCTACACTTCAAGTTTGTAAACAAAAGGGTTTAACACCACATTTACCACCAAAATCCAATCAACCCCAACAGCAGCAACCTCAACAGTCACAACAACAAGGGAAGAAATCAGTTAAAATTGAAAATAAATCTGACTCTACCAACATGACTAACTCGACTGCAAAATCGGGTGTAAATTCAAATGTGCCGATAATGCATATTAAAAAAGAACCTCAAGAATCGACACTTCAAACAAATCAAAGTGAGTCAAATATTAATAATGAACTCCTGTCTACGATATCAACTAAAAATAATAGTAATAACACCGTTGATAATAGCATTGAAATTAAAAACGAAAAGAAATTAGAATCCAGTCAATCATTGATGAGCCAAAAATCACTTGCTAAATCGACATCTCAACAACAAAATTTAGCTAAACCAGGAACAGGTCCTGTTGTTTATCAATTTTCTAAACCTGGAACAAAACCTTCATTCAAGCCCGCAATCAAACCTATAAGTGGAAGTTCCGTTAAGTCACTTGGTTCAATAGTAACTACAAATCCATCTAATCAACAAACAAGTGTTAAACCTATTAAGCAAGTTAGATTAGGCGGAATTACAGGTACTGGAATTATTAAACCACAATTTTACAATAAAGGTAAGTCTTCGATTCCATCATCTTTATCACCTTCTCCTTTATTATCATCTTCGAACAATGAAAAAAATAAGGAATCAATTAGCGAAGAAGAAGAAATTCGTCGTAGTATTGCTAAGTTCGGTAAACCAACTATGAAATCAGTATTGGAATCTGCTTTGTCTAGTTCTGATGATAAAAGTATTGCAATTTCAAATGAGATTAAAGAAGCGAACGATCAGAAAATTGAGCCTGTTGCTGAGGATGAAAAGAAGTCAGAACCTGTTTCAACAAATGAAAATGAAGTAAAGGAAGAGAAAAATTCAAATGCAAATAATAATGAAGACGAAAAAATTTCTATTCAAGAAGATTTTAAAGATATAGCTCCTGATACTCCAGTTAATACTACCACCCCAGTTGAAGAGGAGAAACCAAATCAAGTGGCGACCGAGGTAAATTCAGGAGAAGATAATAAAAATAAGGAAAATAATGAAACAAACTCAGAAACAGTAACTAAAAAAATTACTAAGACAGAAGAAAATGATGATTTACCAGGAAAAGCTAAAGAAAACGATAATACAGAGGAAGAGCATGATAAACCAGAAGAAGCTGGAAAAATTGAAAGTGAAGATAAAGATAAGAAAGAGAAAGACGATAAAGATGATGAAGACGAGGAAGGTAACGAGGAAGGTGATGATGAACTTGATGATGAGTTACATATGATGCTTGCAGATTTAGAACAAGAGGATGAACCCGGTGAAAATCCTGAGAGTAAGAAAAGAACCATTGATGAAACTAAAGAAACCGAGACTACTGATGATGTTAATATTGAAAGTAAAAGAGTGAAAACGGAATAGTAGTATATAATATTTATAATATTATTTTATAGACTCGAATAAGTGTATATTTTTCTTATATGTAATTAATTAACAATTTTAAATTTTTTTTAGATACTTAATTAGATATACGTTTATTTCGTGATTATACAATGATGATTTACAAAAGGGAAGCTAACCTTTAACATTATTAAAGGAACCTTCTTTCTCTTTAGTTTCCCAGAATAATGGACCAACATCGAAATTACCATGATATTTCCAGCCTTCTTCAGTTATATGATATAAATTAATAGAACCACCAGAATATGCATCTCTATGAGCTGCTGCTAAAATTGATCTTTTACCAAGATAAAGTGCTTCTTCAACTGTTAAATCCCATTTATAATTTGAGTCTAAAACACCATAGGCAAAAGTTTGACCTGAACCAACACAGAAAATATCACCTTTTAATCTTGTACCATCTGAATCAACATAATATATTGCTGGTCCTTCTTTTGGTGTACAACCACAAACCATTGTACCCATTGAAAGTCCCATACCTTTATAATTATAAACTAAATTTGATAAAATTTTTGAAGCAGCTGCAACAGTAATACGTTCTTTATTACGTAGTTCATGTAAACGACATTGCGTACCAAGCCAAGTTTCCCAAAATTGACAATCTGCTGCACCACCTGCCATTGTACCTAATAACATTGGATTAATTTCAATAACTTTTTTAACAGTTTGTGAAGCAATCCAGTTTCCTGCAGTTGCACGTGAATCGACTGCAACTATAATACCACCTTGGAAACGGAATGCAAGTGTTGTTGTACCATGGGCAATTTTAATTGAGCAATCTGGATTTGTTTCATCATCTGTATGGGCACGTAAGAAATCTGTTGGTTGGGAAATTGGCGGTATTGTAATTGCTGGTGATAAATTTTGTAATGATGGCGTTATTGGGGCAAATGCTGAATTATAATCATTTAATTCTGAATTAACAGAATTTTTAAAAGTATATTTTGATGCAATTTGATTTATAGACATTATTAATTGATTGAAAATTTATCAATATATAGTAATTGATAAGTTTAATTGGTCTGATAGAAGCAAAAAGCACACACGATTATTAGTATAATAATTAAATATTGATCAAATCTATTTTGCCCTTGTAAGATAAATGTTGAAGGTCAATCATTATGATAAAATATACCCGATTTCAATTTACTTAATCTATATCTGGTGTAAAGGTGTGGTAATTAAAAAAATGTTTTTCAATTCAAGTCGATCGACGATAAAAGAAATATTTTTTTCATTCTGAACCCTCACTACAAACACGTGAGAAACCCTTAAAAATATGAATTTTAATTTTTCACGCAAATTTTTTTCTTTCTATCCAATTTTTTTTTTCAACATTATAGCGAGAAAATAATGTATGTGAGGATGATTAATAATAATAATTAAGTGATATTAAGGTGAAATATTGTATTAAACATTTACTATTAATTATACTTGATAATTTTATCTTTTAACTTTATTCTTTGTTTTGATTTTTTGTATTATTTTTTTTGTTCTATTCTATTAATAAATCAAGTCTAACCACTAAATAATAAACAAACAAGATGTCTGACAAAGCTTCCAATGTTATGAGAGAATTAAAGATTGAAAAATTAGTCTTAAATATCTGTGTCGGTGAATCCGGTGATAGATTAACTAGAGCTTCTAAAGTTTTAGAACAATTATCTGGTCAAACCCCAGTTCAATCTAAAGCAAGATATACCATCAGATCTTTTGGTATTAGAAGAAATGAAAAAATTTCAGTTCATGTTACCATCAGAGGTCCAAAAGCTGAAGAAATTTTAGAAAGAGGTTTAAAAGTTAAAGAATATCAATTAAAGGCAAGAAACTTCTCATCAACTGGTAACTTTGGTTTCGGTATTCAAGAACATATTGATTTAGGTATCAAATATGATCCAAATATTGGTATTTACGGTATGGACTTCTTCGTTGTTATGGGTAGAGCTGGTTTCAGAGTTGCTAGAAGAAAGAGATGTAGAGGTACCGTTGGTAAACACCATAAAGTTTCTCAAGAAGATTCTATCAACTGGTTCAAAGCTAAATACGATGCTGATGTTATCGGTGCTTAAGTAACTAATTAAATAAATTAATTAATTAATTTAAATTAAATATTTTAAGATTATATAGTAAAATATATATAAGATTATATTTAAGAAAAAAAAGTAATAAAATTTATTTAAAAAAAAAAGATGAACTGAATCAAAGGAAAGTAATTGAGAGACTGTAAAAATTAAAACGAACTAGAATAGTATGACTGATTAAATTAGGAATTAATTATTTAATTTTGATTCTAATTCTAACTCTAATTGAATTAATTCATTAATTTTTTCATTCCATCGATTATATAAAAAGTCATTTATTGGTTTAAAATTTTTAATTTGTTTTCTTCTGTTATCTGATAATTCATCCAATGATTTCCTTTTCTTACTTAATATTTCCTTTAATTCAGATAATTCATTAATTTTATCATGTGATTCTAATAAAAGTAAATTTTCTAATAAAAAGTTATCATTTGTTAAGTTACTAATTGTACTATCTTTCATTAATCTTAATTGTGAATAACTTGCTAAAAGTTTCAAATCATCTATAGTTGATGTTTTAGTATATTTTTCAGATAAATCTTTTTCCATGAATGATTTTAACCCATTTTCCGTAATGGGTATTATTTTATCTATTGAAGAATTATTCTTATTTTTAGTACTGCTAGAGTTTATTTCATGATTTATTTTTATTGAAGGGTGTAATTTTGAAGTATCTATTTTCTTTAATTCTAAATCTATTAAGCTTTTTATATGATCAACAAGATATGTATCATTAGGATCAAATGAATTCGAATTTGAATCTGAAATTATGTTTGTGTCTAGTCCCGGTATATAGTCCATTTTTATTAGATGTTCAAGATATCCAAATGGTTTTAATAATATAAAATCAAAAATATAAACTAAATATACACACATATATATATATATATATATCATTTAAAATTTGAACTCAAAACATGTCTGTTTTATGTCCTTCCGCCACACTAAAAAAGAGCAACTCTAAAATCTTGCACTTCACGTGACCGCTTACCTATGCATGCATGCATGCAAGCTGCTGCGCCTCACAGCTAAAAGATTTCCATCAATCCGACAGGGCAGGCAATTTTTGTAAATTATTATAGAACGAGAAATTTATGCTGAGCCTTCTAAATTTAGTACATACGCCGCGTTTATTGTATATATTTTTTACCATTTGAGTTTATTACTATTGTTATTATTATTGTTATTTTTACTTACATTAATTTACGTGGACCTTTAACATATTATCATGTGTTTTTTTTTTGCTTAATTGACAAGGACAATATTTATTTGAAAGTGCTAAATAAGATTAAGTTCAGTTGCTTTCATTCGGTTTAAGATCTTCTTCTTTCTTCCATTCATTTGTTCTTTTGGTGTTCATCTTCTTTTTATGTTATTTATTTCTCTTATATAATTTTACTTCTATTTATTTGATTTTACAATTAAATTTACATAATATCATTCTATTGCATTAACTAATATAATTTACCAGAGAAAAAAATTCATCCTATGCAAAACATTAAGGCAGAGACAACTTTCCAAAATACTAAAAGTCCGTTAAACTTACCTACAATTCAAATAACTAATAGTTGTAACGACACTGAAAGAGATCAAAATAATGTTAAACTAAATAACCAAAAAACACATTTTGTAAGAAGGGTCTCTTTTGACAACTATGACCCTGATTCAGATTTAGTAGCTCATATTAATGAATGCAGTAATAAAAGCAACAATACAACCAATAAACTACTAAACTCCGATAACACAGCCAATAAATTTGTCAAGCCCACATCAATTCTCAAAAATTTATGCAATGACAACTCTGCACCACTAAGTGATAATGATAATAATAATATCCGTGACCTCTCTTCCATATCAGCTAACAATGATAAACAACCCCTCACTCTTATCAATGATAAAAATAATAATAATAATAATAATAATAATAATAATAATAATAATAATTCTGTCAAATCAAATCCTTTATCTTTATCTTTATCCTCAACATCATCTGCTCTTCCAATTCCTTCTTCTTCTTCTTTTTCCTCCTCTCCATCTCCTTCATCATCTCCAACTTCTCCAACTTCCTTTTCCCCTAATAATAGGCTAAATTATAATAACAAAAATGTCTCATCAATTAACAATAATTCATTACAATTTACAAATCCCTTCAATAACAATCGCAAGAAATCATATAATGAAATGTCCGATTCTGAATTACTCGCATTGGATAATCAATTTAATGTCAGATCAGTTGATATTGAAAAGAGTTACGGTTTCGATGTTACTCCAAGATTATCTATTGGTTCCATCTCTAATAGCGATAAAAATTCTTTAAATTCAAGTAATAATAAAAATCAACAATTTAATACAAATTTTAAAAATTTATCAAAAAATGCAATGTTAAATGAATACCCAACAAAACCAATCATAACAAAAAATTCAATTTGTTTTAATTTTAAACATTCAAACTTAAAAAATATAGAATTAAATGGAAAATTTTATTTAATTTTATTATCAAATGAGTCATCTTCTTTATCTTCTTTAATTTATTATATTGATAATATATCTTCAAAAGGTGATACAATTGTAATTTGTTGTTCTTTATCAACTTCAATCTTAGGTAATGATAAAAATGATTTATTAAATGAATTTATTAAATCATTTACAAATTTAATTTTACATCATTTAGATTTGAATTCAATTTATCCAATTAATATAACTTTTGAATTTTTTAAAACTGGTAAATTTTTTAATGAAGTTTTAAACCTTTATCAACCAAGCTTAGTTATTGTTGGTACTAATAATGAAAAAACAAAATCAACCTCTTTAACAATTGATAAAAAATTATTATCTATAGTTTACGTTGGTAATAATAATAATAATAATAGTAACTCAAAAATTAATTTTAAAATTCCAAATTATTCAACTAAAAATGACTCAAACAATAATATAAATACTTTAACTAAAATGAAAACAAATGACACAGTTAATTCTTCTTTGTTTGAAAATTTAAATGGTACTCCAAATTTAGATTTATCAAAAACTTATTCTAATTCAACATCTTACAGTAATGAATTTCTTAAACCAATAGATTCTAATAATATGAGTTCCAATTCCAATTTATTATTAAATCCAAATCAACCAACTCAAAGACGTCGTAGTATGCTAGATGTTTTAAATCCAGATACTAAAAATAATTTATCAAGATATTCAAGTAATGATTCAAATTGTGCTATTGATGATTCTCCAGATTCTAATATACCACTAGATTCAAATAAATTATCAATTAATTCAAATTATGAATTACATAAGCAGCCATCAAGAGGTAGTAATGCTAGTTTGGATACTCCAAAACTTTTATCTGGACCTGAAAAACAAAAACAGGAATTATTTGAAAAATATCAAAGAAGATTATCAGCTGTTAAAGTTGGCCCTCAAACGACAAGTAATACAATATTAACTAACAAGTCAAAATCTTTAAGTCCTGAATCGAATACTAAAAAAGCATCTTCAGATAATAAAAGTTTTTTAAAAAAATGGTTTAAATAATTATTAATTGTATTTTTTGTTTGGTTTATTTTTTTGGTTTCTATTTTGTTCTATTTTTCTTTTTCTCTTCAAAGGCTCATCTTTTCTAATTAGTAATATTAATTTACGTTATAAATTCACGGTTTATTTCAGGTGCATTTTTCTATCGAAATTCACTTATTAATTTTATTTATAGATTATTTTATTAATTTTTTTTATTATTATTTATTTTTATATACATATACATACAAAGATTAAATTAATTCAACCAGTCTAAAAGTTTGATGGATTGAGGTGGCCTTTAATTTCACCAAAATTTTCTTTAATACTACGAACTGAAACAAATCTTGAAACTAATGAAGCTGAACCAGCTTTATCATTAGTACCTGATAATCTTGAACCACCAAAACTTTGTTGACCAACAACTGCACCAGTTGATTTATCATTAATATAAAAGTTACCAGCAGAATATCTTAATTTTTCTTCGTATTTTCTAATATTAATTCTACTTGTACTGAAAACTGATCCTGTTAATCCATAACCTGTTGTTGTATCAATTTTTTCTAAAACATTATCAATTTCTGAATCTTTATAAACATAAACTGTTAATAAAGGACCGAAAAATTCAGTCTTCATAAATTTATGTTCAATATTAGTAGTTTCAACGATAGTTGGTTTGATAAAATAACCTTCTGATTTATCAAATTTACCGCCAGATAATAAAGTTAATTCAGAATCTGATTCAATTGATTTAATTGCATTTGAAACTTTATCAAATGAGGCTTCATGAATAACTGGTCCAACAAAACCTTGTAAATCTTTTGAACAATTTGTTGGATTAATTGAATCTGCAGTTTTAGTTAATAAATCTTTAAATTCTGGCCAAATTGATTCAGAAACGTATAATCTTGAAGTTGCACTACATTTTTGACCTTGATATTCAAATGAACCTCTAATTGTATTATAAACTGCATTTTCAATATTTGCAGTATTATCAACCAAATGGAAATTTTTACCACCGGTTTCACCAACGATTCTTGGGAAATCTTTATAAATTCCTTTACCAACATTATTTGCAATTGTTGACCAAATTGATGAGAAAACTTTTGTTGAACCTGTAAAATGTAATGCAGAAAAATTTGAATCATCTAAAACAACTTTAGAAATATCAACTGGATTACCAGGTATAAAATTTATAACACCTTCAGGTAAACCAGCTTCATGTAAAATTTCAAGTAATAAATAATTTGATAAAATTGCAGAATCTGATGGTTTCCAAACAACTGTATTACCCATTAATGCAGGTGCACCAATTAAACCACCAGCAATTGCTGTAAAATTAAATGGTGTAATAGCATAAACAAAACCTTCTAATGGTCTATATTCTGTTCTATTCCAAACACCAGTTGAAGATTCTGGTGGTTGAGTTCTATATAAATCAGAAGCATATCTAACATTAAAACGGAAAAAATCAATTAATTCACCAATACAATCAATTTCACCTTGAAAAACATTTTTACCTTGACCAAGCATTGTCGCAGCTAACATTTTATATCTATATTTTGTTGAAATTAATTCAGCAGCTTTAAGGAAAATTGCTGATCTATCAGCAAATGGTAATTCAGACCAAATTTTTTTAGATTCTAATGATGATTTAATTGCTAATTTAACATCATCTTCAGTTGCTTGACAATATGAACCTAAATCTTGTTTAATATTTGCTGGATTGATAATTTTCTTTGTTTCACGATTTTCAATTTTTTTACCACCAATAACTAATGGAACAGTTTTTGGATTTTGAGTAAAATAATCAAGTTCTTTCTTTAATAATTCCCAATCTTTAACATCATTCTTTGTAAATAATTTTGTATATTCATTTTTAATATGACGTGGTGCTTCAAAATGACCTAATTGAGAAGAATATCTTTTGATATTTAAAGGTTTAACAGATTGTGATTTTGGAACTAATGGAGTTAAAACTGTTGATTTTGTTAAAATTTTAACAGTATTGTTAATACGTAAAGATTTTGTTGATCTAGCTAACATTTTTATTTTCTTTATTGTATACTCTTAAGAAAGGGAAAAGAAAAAGTAGAATATATAAAACAAAAAATAAGGAAAGAAAGAGAAGAAGAAAAGAAGGGAAAAGGAATATGCATTATCATATAAGTTGAACTATCTGGATAACATTGCCATTAAATAAATAATTCTATTGAATGAAACAAATATGTGAAAAGAATTACAAGTCATACAATAAAACAAAGTTATATTGCAAAAATAAATTGCATGTCAAATCCGGCGATAAAACAAAATGGCTTTTGGGAAAATGGTAATTTTTAGCGAGTATCAACTAAAAGCAACTCCTAGCGAGACGGGGAAGAAAAGAAATAAAGAAATAGAGGAGATAATAATTAATTATTTTTCATGAACATTTTTTGTGTTATATTATTTATTATAATCACTTATATATAATTTATAAAACAACATTTTCATCCCAATCTGCTTCATAATCATGGGACTCTTCATCAGTTTCTTGATGAACAGGTTGTAATAATGGACCTTTATAATCTTGATCATTTTCTTCATCAGCCAACTTTTTAGTAAGATTCCAAACACCCATAATTGATATTGCCATTATCATAATTGATAAAATACCAGCCCTTGTAAGTTGCCATCTAAAAGTTTCAATTTCAGATTTTAATCCTGAAACCATATCACTTATAATTCTTGAATTTAAATCCGAATTTTTTAAATTAAGAGATTTTTGATGTAAATTATTTTCATGTTTAAATTGATTTAATTCCATTTTAATTATATCATCATTAAGTTTAATTTGAGCTAATGTTTCATCTTCTAAATTATTAAATCCACGTTTTAAAATAATCATTGCATTTGTTAAATTCATTAATGATATCTCTCTTGAATTTGTAGTTTCGAATAATAATTCACTATGAGCTGCTTCAAATAAATAAGCTTCATTCTCCATTTCAACTTTTGGTGCATATGTTTGATTTAACCATTCCAGTTTTTCTTGTAATATAAAATAAGTATATTTCATTAATAATAACGATTGCTCATTTGTAAACCCACTTTTTTTAAATTCTTGAACAACTTTATAAGAATCAAAAAATGATTCTAGTCTAATTACATCTTCCATATCCAGTCCATTTGCATTTCTTACTCTATTATTTTTCTCTTTAATGGTACTACTATTATTATTATTGTTATTATTATTGTTGTTGTTGCCACCGTTATTAATACTACTTTTACTTTTGATATTATTATTACTATTATTAATTTTATTACCACCACTGGTAATATTCTCAATCCCATTTGCATTCTTTGTTGTTTTATCATTGAAATATAATGGTTTAACATTATCTAATGAATCTGATATTTTTAAATTTGAACTCTTAATATTATTAATCTTATTGATATCTTTTTTCACATTATTATTCATTTGATTCATAGTTATTGATATATTAGACCCAATTAATTTATTTGAATTATTTTTAATATTATTAGAATTTTTATGAGAATTTGCTGTAACAGTTGAATTAGATGTATAATTTTTAGGAGTTTTTGAAATTGAACGTCGTATTATCATTGATTTCTTTGTACTAAAATAAGTAGCATTTTTCAAAGAAATATGATTTATTAAAGACATAACTGTTCAAAATTATATATATTTATAGATTATATTGAACACTGGATTATATAATAGTGTTGATCCATTGAGAAAATACAAGAAAAGAAGTAAAGTAAAGTGGATATAATGTGTATCATTATCAATATACGGTACTTCACAGAACGTTCCACACATTTCTATTAATAAATTCAACCTAAAAGCGGGCTGTGCCTTATACGCACCTATTTTTTTTATTTTCCCTCTCTTTTTGACTGTGCGTGTTTTCTTTTTTGCACGTATTAATTAGAAAGAATGATGATGACGATAACTGAAAATATCATAAACATCCTCTGGTAGGATATTTCAATACTTAACCACAATATTGTCTGTTTTGATAATATAGAAATGGCTGAAGTTATACCACATCAAGAATTACAAGATCAAGAAGACTTTGAATTTCATCATGGTCCATTAAGGATACTTTCAAATGCAGTTCAAAATTCAGATTCTGTACTTATATCACTTAGAAATAATCATAAATTAGTAGCTAAAGTTAAAGCATTTGATAGACACTGTAATATGATTTTGGAAAATGTTAAAGAGTTTTGGTATGAAGAAAGTAATAGCAGCGGTTCTGATAAACAAAATAAGGCAAAATCAACAAAATCAAAGGCGAATAAGGTTTTAAGGGAGAGATTTGTTTCTAAAATGTTCTTACGTGGGGATTCTGTTGTTGTCGTTTTAAAATATGATGCCGAATAGACAAACTATCATTTAATCATTTAATCATTTAATCATTTAATATTTAATTTCTATATAAACTGTATAATTAGATTCACTTTTAGGATAAAAGATTGTAAAAAAAAATGAAGAGGCAAGATGAAATTAGAGAGGAGGTGCATAATTGTGGCGCATGACTGTCACGTGCTGTCTTTTTTTTTATATTATTTCTCTTTTTTTCCCTTTAATTTTTTTCCCGTAGTTATTAAACATGAAAATTTCAACAATCGAAGAATTAATTATGAATAAATTTACAAATCATTTATATATTAATCCTTTTTTTTCAATATAATTCATATGGTAACGACAATATGAGATTATTAAATAATTTAAAATTTACCAGGACTTATAACTTAAATAAATTTCGATATTTTCAACCAAAAAAATTTATACGATATAATTCAGGAGTACCATTTACACCAGGCAGTGAAGAATATAAAGGATATTTAAAATATGAACTTGATAAAAAGAATAATCCAACTCCTATATTAAATAATGAAGAATTAAGTGAAAGAATTAGTAAAATTCCATTAAAAAATTATAGAAATTTTATAATTGTTGCACATATTGATCATGGTAAATCAACGTTAAGTGATAGATTACTTGAAATTACTGGAGTTGTAAATCCAACAATTGATAATAAACAAATTTTAGATAAATTAGATGTTGAAAGAGAACGTGGAATTACAGTTAAAGCTCAAACAGTTTCAATGATTTATCATTATAAAGGTGAAGATTATATGTTTCATTTAGTTGATTCACCTGGTCATGTTGATTTTAGATTAGAAGTTATTAGATCTTATGCATCATGTCAAGGTGCATTATTATTAGTTGATGCAAGTGAAGGTATTAAAGCTCAAACTGTTGCAAATTTTTATATTGCATATTCAATGAATTTACATTTAATTCCAATTATAAATAAAATTGATTTAGATACAGCAGATATACCAAAAGCTGAAGAACAAATTGAGGAAACTTTTGAATTATTAAGGGATGATATAATTCATGTAAGTGCAAAAACTGGTTTAAATGTTGAATATATTTTACCAAAAATTATTGAAAATGTACCATCACCACCAATTGAAAAATATAATAGAAATTTACCATTTAGAGCTCAAATTGTTGATTCATGGTATGATTCATATGTTGGAGTTATAATGTTAGTTAATGTTGTTGATGGTAATATTAAAAAAGGTGATAAAGTTGAATTTTGTAAAACTGGTGAAAAATATGAAATTAAAGAAGTTGGTATAATGTATCCAGATAGGAGGCCATTACCAAAATTAGTTGCTGGTCAAGTTGCATATATTATACCTGGATTTAAAGATCCAAATAATGTATTTGTTGGTGATACATTAAAAAAAGTTGGTAGTTTAGTTGAACCATTAATTGGATTTGAAGAACCAAAACCAATGGTTTTCGTTGGTGCATTCCCAGCTGATGGTACAGATTTTAAAAAAATGGAAGAAAGTTTACAACATTTATTCCTTAATGATAGATCAGTTGTTTTTCAACGTACAACATCAAATGCATTAGGTCAAGGTTGGAAATTAGGATTTTTAGGATCATTACATGCATCAATTTTTAAAGAAAGATTAGAGAAAGAACATGGTAAAAATTTAATTATAACTGCACCAACTGTACCATATAAAGTTAAATTTAAAGATGGTAGTGAAAAGATAATTTCAAATCCTGATGATTTCCCTGATGGTAATAAAAAAAGTAATGTAGTTGAATTATTTGAACCATATGTTGAAGCATTAATGACATTTCCAAAAGAATATACAGGATCTGTTATGACATTATGTGAAAATAATAGAGGTATTCAAAAGGAAATTCAATATTTAAGTAATGGTCAAACAATTATGAAATATTTAATACCAACTGCTCATTTAATTGATGATTTTTTCGGTAAATTAAAAGGTGTTACAAAAGGTTATGCATCATTAGATTATGAAGATGGTGGATATAGACCAAGTGATATTTATAAAATGGAATTATTAGTTAATGGTGAAAGTATTGATGCATTAAGTACAGTTTTACATAAATCACAAATTGAGAAAAATGGTAAAGAATTTGTTAAAAGGTTAAAAGGATTTTTACGTATACAACAATTTGAAGTTATAATTCAAGCAAGGGCAAATGGTAGAATTGTTGCTAGAGAGACAATTAAAGCACGTCGTAAGGATGTTTTAGCTAAATTACATGCAAGTGATATCAGTAGAAGGAAGAAATTATTAGCAAAGCAAAAGGAAGGTAAAAAGAATTTGAAGAGTGTTGGTCAAATTAATATCAGTAATGATGCATTCCAAGCATTCCTTAGAAGGGAATAGGTGATAAATAAATAAATAAATAAATAAATAAATAAATAAATGAGTAAATAAAAAAAAGGAACGAAATCAAATGCGGGGCTCGGAAGGCAAAAAAAGGATTAAATTCTGTTGTGTTGATCTTGTTGTTTTTCTTTTTTCTTTATGTTATTTTATTATGTTATTTTATTATGTTATGCTGTACATATTATAATTAGATAAGATATAAATCACCAGTCCCCCACCTTGTACATATATATATATATACTAATTAAATAAATAATTAATTAATTAATTAAATAAATAAATAGAGATAATTAATTTTGTTATAAATAGTACCCTGTTCCCACTTGTTTTTAATTTAGTATTTTAATTTGCATTTACATCATGTTTTCTTTGTCAACTTCTCATTTGTATAGACATTCTCTTTGTAATATTCTGATCAACTCAAATAAATATAAACTTACTAATATAAATTCAAATTTCAAAGCTAATAAAAATCTATTATTATTATCAAATTCTACAATCTCTAAGAGTATTATGCACTTTAGTACTAGCTCATTTAAAAATCTTATGAATAACAACGATAATAATATTAATAATAATAATAATAATAATAATAATAATTTATCAAAATTAAACACAAATAATTCTTTAATATCAGATGAAGATTTAAATGATAGTTCATCAGTTTCTTCAAATACTTCATATTCAATTTCAATTAATGATGATGATTATAATTTAAATTCTTATAATTTAAATTTAAAAGATTCAAGTTTAGAAACTTTATTAGATTTAAAACAAATTTCAAATGATACATTTATTAATAAATCAGAATTATTTATACCATATCGTGGTCGTGGTTTATTTGGTGGTACAATGGCAGCTCAATCAATTTTAGCTGCTTTATTATATTCAAATACTTTAGAAAAATCTTGGAAACCAATTTCAATTCATTGTCATTTTTTAAATGCTGTTAAACCAAATCCAACTTTATATTATAAAGTAATTAATTTAAAAGATGGTAAAAATTATTGTACTCATGAAATTCAATTATTTCAAAATAATAATTTAGTTTTTAAATCAACTGTTTCATTACAAGCTTATCAATTAAATGGTTCTGCTTCAAATTTAAATGGTCAATTAAATCATCATAGAAAAGCTCCAATTATTGGTAAAGATATTTTACCACCAAATGATTTATTAACTCAAGAAGAATTATTTAAAATTTGGTCTGAAAAATTTAAAAATAAAAAACATTTAGAATATTTAAATGGTAAAAATTGTCATAATGATGTAATTAATTGTTATAATAGAGAACCTTGTATTTGGAAATTACCTCAAGATATGTTTGATGAAGATTTAATTACAAATGAAGAAAAAGAAATGGAAACTTCAGATAGAACTTTAAGATATTGGGTTAAAACAAAGGAAATTTTAAAAAATCCTTCAATTTTTAATTGGGTTGCAATTGCTTATATTTCAGATTATTTTTATTTATCTGCAAATATGAGATTAAATTTAAAACAAATGTTTACAACTAAATTTTCAGTTTCTTTAGATCATACAATTTACTTTAATGAAGAAATTGATACAAGTGAATTTTTTAGTTATAATATTAAAAATATTAAAGCTGGAGAAAATAGATCAATTATGTTTGGGGAAATGTTTAGTGCAGATGGTAAATTAGCTGCAACAACAATTCAAGAAGGTTTGTCCGTTATTTACACTGATAATTAATATTATTCTATTATTTTTTATTCTTTTTATTCTTTTTAGTAATTGTCTTTTTTTGTCTTTTTTTTGTCTTTATCTTTCTTATTTCAATGATTTATCCTTTGTGTTTTTACTCTTTTCTTCACATTCTTTTTAAATACGTCTTTACTATTATTCTTAATCCAAATTGGCATTCTATATAAATTAAACTAAATATATTCAAATTCTATAAACAAAATTTATAAAAAAATATAAAAAAATATAAAAAAATATAAAAAACTAGTGAATCTTTTATTTAGATTTTCTTTTTGGTTTTTTACTGTAAAAATCATCATCATCATCATCATCATCCTCTTCTCCAGAACTATCACTAGTTTTCTTCTTACTTAACTTGTTTTTACTAGCTTTAGATTTTTTCGGTTTTTCTTCATAATCTGTAAAATCACCATCAGAATCTATAGGATTGGGTTTTGAAATTTTTGAATTCTTTGATTTAGCTGCTTTCTTTGGCTTCTGATCATAATCTGTAAACTCACTATCAGATTCAATTGGATTAGGCTTGGATTTAGGCTTAGATTTAGATTTAGATTTCTTGGATTTTTTTTCTTCGTATTCAGAAAACTCTTCACTTCCAGATTCCATCGGATTTGGCTTTGAGTTCTTTGATTTAGCTTTCTTTGATTTAGTTTTAGAATTCTTTTCTAAATAATCACTAAAGTCACCATCGGATTCCATCGGATTAGGCTTGGACTTAGAGCTGGACTTGGATTTAGATTTCTTGGATTTCTTCTCCTCATATTCAGAGAACCCTTCACTTCCCGAATCCATAGGATTAGGCTTGGATTTGGATTTGGATTTAGATTTATGCTTCTTATCCTCATAATCGGAAAAGTCACCATCAGATTCCATTGGATTAGGCTTAGACTTGGATTTAGACTTCTTGGATTTTTTCTCTTCATACTCAGAAAACTCTTCACTTCCTGAATCCATAGGATTAGGCTTTGATTCACCTTTTTTAGAAGTATGTTTTTTCTCTTCATAATCTGAAAAATCACTATCTGACTTCATTGGATTAGGCTTAGACTTGGATTTAGACTTCTTGGATTTTTTCTCCTGATATTCAGAAAACTCTTCACTTCCAGAATCCATAGGATTAGGTTTACTATTCTCATAAGTTAATAACATTTGTCTGTTACTATTACTCGAATCATCATCATCACTTTCCATTTCTTCAATAATTATATCATTAGACGATTTCTCATAATTAAAATGATGATCATTCATTTTCATCTTGTGAAATTTCTCCTTCATTTTTTCATATTTTTTCTTATCGCTTTTACTTGAATGCTTGCTCTTCTTCTTAGTCTTTTCATCATCCGATGATTCTGAACTACTTCCACTTTCATTCTCACTTTCACTTTCTGAAACAGGAGTCTTCTTTGATTTATGCTTATGCTTTCTGAGTTTTTCAGCACTTTTCTTTGATTTCCTTGATTTTTTAGATCTTTTATCATCTTCGCTTTCACTTTCGCTTTCAGAATCTGATGATTCTAAAACTACTTTTTTCTTTATTAACTTTTTATGATGTCTTCTATTCTTGTAAAAAACTTCATCTTCAGATTCATCACTAGAATCCGAATCAGAATCAGAATAATGGTGTTTTGATTTACCTGCCTTCTTCATTCTTCTCTTTTTCTTATAATAATCAGAGTCGCTACCGCTATCACTGTCACTTTCACTATCGCTATCAGATGACTCATATTGGTGTTTCCTTTTGTGTTTTTTATCTTTTTTATCCTTTCTTTTATGTTTATGCTTACTTCTTTTTGACTTCTTCTTATGTCTTGAATACGAATCAGAGTCAGAATCACTATAACTATCAGAATCACTAGAATCACTATCGGAATCACTATCAATTAATGCAGTTTGAACTAACGAAATCAAATCCATATTTGATGATACTTCTTTGGCCTTCTTTTTACCTTTCTTAGCACGTAACTTCTTCTCTGTTGCTAATCTTAGAATTGTCAATATTGCAGCTAATTCTGAATTATTATTACTTTGACTGACAGGAACTAGCTCACTGGATTGTGCAGTTGTTTCTGGTACATCATTTTTAGACTTACTTTTAGTTTTACCTTGATTATTTTTATTACTACTTGATGTGTTTAATGCTCTATCGTTAAAATCATTGTCACCATTACTATTTTGATCTTTATTATATGTATTAAATGGTCTATCATTATAGTAATCGTTATCAATATTGTTAGTCTGCTTTGAAGTTTTGTTTTGATTAGACGTATTAAATGGTCTATCATTATAATAAGGATCATCTCTGTTGTTAATCTCTTTTGAAGGTTGATTTTGATTAGATGTATTAAATGGTCTATCATTATAATAAGCATCATCATTAGTATTATTATTCTTATTGTTTGACTTCTTGTTTTGTGATTTACTTTTTCTAGAAGTCTGAACACCATTGTCAAACCCACCTTTATTGAACATATCTAATTGTGATGGTAAACCTCCACCGACAATCCTTTTAGGATGTGAACCAATTTGCTTAAATTCTTCATTCTTAAATAATGGAGGTGGTAAATTCAGATCATCAGGATCATCATCATTTAATTCTAAATATTTTTCAATTTTTCTATCCCTTTCTTTTTTCTCAGCTTGAGTTGGTTTCTTATACAAAGGTTTAGTATGAATTCCATTCATTTTCAATGCTTCCTTTGAATTAACACCTTCAGGGGCTTTCAGAACTGCATCCTTCTTTCTTTTTCTATGTCTATTTTTATTTTTTTTACCAGGAAAATATTCATCTTCGTCTTCATCAATACCTTTGGTCTGATTAACTGGTATCAGTTCTTTACCTTTTGATGAATCATCTTCTAATTTAATGGTGAATGAGTCTTTTTCCTTTTTAATTTCAAAAGGCTTTATATCTGCAATTGTTGAGTTTGTGAAAGCAAACATTCTCACTTAAGCTACAAGTGTAAGGGCCTAGCTAATTAACCTGTTGAATAGTTTACTACAAACTTAGCACATTAATATCAAACATTAAACATTAACTAAATTTAGTCTTTTGTGTTAAGTTGGAAAAACTGCCGTTCAGATTGATAATTTTCCACAAAAATGGTCGTGCATGAAAAAAAAAAAGTGAACAGCTGAAAATTTACTATTATTAAATTATATGCATAATAAAATTTAATTCATTAATACGTTAATTAGATATATTAATTATTATATATGTGCTATTTAAAACAGTTAAAACTAGAACTTAAACACATCATTGTATAAGTCATTAGGTACATTTTTCAACAATGTTAATGATTTCTCAGAAATAGCTGGTATTATTGGGAAACTGAAATTAATATTTGAGTTGCCATTAATTTCTGTATTATTTTGTTTAATATTATCACTAGTTTGATTAAATATAACATCATTTGGTTTTTCTTCAACCTCTGGAAAGGTGAATGAATCAATGACTTCTATATCAGTATTATTTATTGACTTATTTTCTTCCTTTGGTTTTGATTCATTTGCAACAGAAGCAAATAAAGTTGAGGTAGGAATTTGTTGAGGTTGTGTTTCAAATTTGAAATCAAATGATTTAGTTGCATTAGGAACAACATTATTACTTAAAGTTTTGCCAAAGGTAAATGCAGGTTTAGAATCTTTAGCAGTTTCATTATTGGTGGCTTTTTCTTTTTCAAAACTTTCATCTTTTGGTGGAAATGAAAAAGGTTTAGAATCTTCTGAGTTTGCCTTTTCAATTGATTTCTCTTCAATTGATTTCTTTTCAATTGAAGGTTCTGTCTTTTTATTATTCTTTTGAAAATTGAAGGCAAAAGCTTGTTTTGGTATCGCTTCCTCTTTTTTAGTGATTGAATTGTCAGAAATTTTTGAATTTACTGAGGTATTTAATGATGTAGTAGATGGTTTAATATTTTGTTTTTCAATTTCTGGTTTGTCATCTGAAATAATTATAGAATCATCATGAATATCAATATCATTATTTTTCTTTTTATCTTTTTCTATATTCTCAGGAATATCTAGTTGTTTGTTTGAATCATCGGAATTTAAAATTTCTAATAATTTACTAGCGGTTTTACTAATATTTTCAGTTTTGGAATTCTGTAAAGTCTTTTTCTTTTCTGTGTTTAACTCTTGTTTTGTATTTTTCTTATTATCTTTCTCCTTTTCTTCTTCTTCTTCTTCGTCATCTAAAGTAGATAAATCGATTATTCCACCATTATAAACTTTATCTTTTTGTTTTAAATCTGATTTTGAAATCGAAAGTAATGATTTTTTCTTTTCTTCATTTGCCTGTTTTTCTAATAATTTTTTCTTTTCTAAAAATGCAGTTAATGAGGATGAACTATTTCTTAATTTATAAGGTGATTGTAATGTTGAATAATCTACAATTCTTCTTTTTCTAATCCCATTTTTATTAATAAAAGATCTTGATATATTTGAATTATTAATAAAAGAAGATTTATTTATAATAGTTGAATTATTAATTGATGTATTAATTGATGAGTTATTATTATCATTAGAAATTAAAGGTTTTTTTGATTTAAAAGTTGGAGTATTTATTCTAACAGGTATTTTCATATTTTTTGATGCAGGTCTTAAAATTGTTGTATTATTCATATCATTAAAGGAGGTTAAACCATTATTTAATTTTGAATCTAAATTAGAATTTAAAAACATACTATGATGATTACTATTATTATTATTAGTTATAAAAGCACTTGCGTTTCGACTTGGAGCTCTTGAATTTTGTGATTTTCTAATTAAACTCATAACACCTTCAATTTCTATATCATTTAATGGTGCATCACCCTTTTTATTAAAAAATTCACTTAAAGTATCATTTGGATTTTTCGAAGTAAATGATAAATTTGAATTAATTGATAAGTCAATTGCTGATACATTGACATTATCAAAATTATAAGGTTTTCTTGTTTTTTGTGATATGGTATCATGATCATTGCCATTACTGTTAATATTATTTTTATTATTGTTTAATGGTTGGCTTTTATTGTTGAAAAATCCTTTTATTTTCTGAAATAAATTACCAGATTTATTTGATGGTACATAGTAAGGACTTGAGTTTGAATTGGACTCTTGTTGATTGGGTTGAGTATATTTAGCCATTTGTATATTGATTATTAAAGTTAGTATAACTGATACCAGAGAACCAAGAAAGAGGTAGAAATAAATGTGAAACAAGTTGTAATTGCAATTATGTATTTTTTGGTTTTGTGTTTTTAGCTGAAAATCAAAAAAATCAGAAAAAATCAAAAAAAAATAATAAAAAAATTAAAAAATAAAAAAAGGGATATACACACGACAAAAACTTTGTCGTATATCAATTTTCGAATTTCTCACTATCAAAACGAGTTCATAACTATCGTTGGAGTGGAATTGGATATCGAAGCCAATTTATTGGAGAATTATATTCAGTGTATGGTATAAACTGGTGATATTACTCTAAATAAGTGTGGAAGATCATGATTAAAAGTGGAACCATTGTTGGTGCATTAGCGTGTCAAAGAGACTCTTATTTGAAAACATTCAAGACGACCGTTTTGAATTGTACACCAATTGAGAACAAAGTTGATAAAAAGAAGAGTAAAACAAAGGGTAAAGATAAAAACAAAGAAGGAGAAGAACCACAAATTACTAAACAATTATATGAATTAGAATTGGAAGATACTATTTTGTTTCCAGAAGGTGGAGGACAACCAGCTGATAAAGGATTTATTATAATTGATGAAAATGATAAAAAAATTGAAGTTATTGATGTTCAAAGGAAAGATTTAAAAGCTATTCATATAACTGAAGAACCAATTGAAAAGGATGTTAAAGTTAAAGTTGAAGTTGATTGGAGGAGAAGATTAGATCATATGCAACAACATACAGGTCAACATTTATTATCTGCAATTTTAGATAAACATGGATTACCAACATTATCATGGAATATGGGTGATAAAATTAATTATATTGAAATTCCGAGAAAATTAACAAATGAAGAAATTAATGATATTAGTTTAGAAGTTAATGATGAAATTTTCAATAATACTAAAATTTCAATTGAGAAACCAGTTAATGAATCAACAAATGAAAATATAATTAATGAAGAGAAAGGTTTATTAAGAATTGTTAAAATTGGTGATTTAGATAAAAATCCTTGTTGTGGTACGCATTTATCAAGTGTTGGACAAATTAAAGCAATTTCTTTATTAGGTCAAATTAAAGGTAAAGGTAATAATAGTAGATTAAATTTTATTACTGGTGATAGAGTTTATAAATATACAAGCGAACTTTATGAAATGAGTAAAAAATTAATGAATACATTAAGTAGTAATTTTGAAGATCTTGATATTAAAGCTGATAATTTAGTTAAACAAACTAAAAAATTACAACACAGTGAAAAAAATTTACTTAAAGAAATTGCAATTATTAAAGCAAATGAATTAGCAAAAGAAATTAATGAAAAGATCAATACTTTAAATAATACTGCTGATAATATTGAAAGATTCTACCTTTATAGAGAAGATGCAGGTCTTGAATTTATCAATACCGTTTATACATCATTAAAGGAGAATGTATTAGAATTTGATGACAATATTAAATTTTCAGTAGTTTTAATTGGCGGCAAAGATGGTTCCGTTATAATTTTCTCAGATAGTGACGACACAACAAACAAAACTGTCGCAGAGCTTAAAAATAGAGTGGCTCAACTTCGCGGTGGCGGCAAAGGCCGCTTTCAAGGAAAAGTTGCACCGCCACAGGAAGCGAAAAATTTGTTAGAGAGTTAATTGTTAATTTAAACGGAGCCATTTTAGCAAGAGGCACCAAATTCCTTTTTAGCCGTTTATTATTTTGTGACATTATAATATTCTATTTTATTTTTCTTTTTATTATCTTTTCTTTTTTTGCCGTGCCATATCTGCTTGACCGGCAGAACTGGTGTCACACTTATTTTCTCTAACTTATTGTCTTATCGTGATTGAAAATTTATCTGTTTAAGTTTTTACTGGTTTATTGGATTCATTGGATTCATTGGATTCATTGAATTTCTTTAGATTGTTTTTGTATAAAAAGTAATGTACATACCTTTACTTAAAACAAATGTATTTTCAAATTAAACATCATTCTATTTTTTCCTTCTCTATTCTTTTTCTTTCCTTTTTTTACTTAAATATTACTCCTCTATTTTATTAGTAATAACAAAAAAAAAAAAATTCTTGCTATATAATGTCAGACTTACATCCTATTCCAAGTCCATCAAGTATTTTGTCAAATGTAATTTCAAATAATGCAAATGCTTTGAATAATTTCCAAATTGATACATCTGAAGAACTTGATGAATTCTTTGATATACCATTAGAAGAATTTCTTTATCAAGCAAAATTACAAAGAGAATTAGAGAAAACACCAGAATATGGTAAACCAGCACCAACAGTTCCATTATTAGAAATAATTAAGACAAAATTATTTAATAAATCAACTGAGAATAATGAAGAAAAAATTGTTGAAAAAAATTCATCTAATAATTCAGATATGTCCACTTTTGATTCAAATATATCAGATGATGAAAAAAAATTGAAAATTATTGATAATAATGATTTAATTAATGAACCTTTATATAATTCAAAAGAAAATGCAAATAGAATGTTAAGAGTCGCTTCTTGGGGTTCTGTTTTTTATTTAATTACAACAGATATTTTAGGTCCAACTTCTGCTCCATATGCAATTTCAGAATTAGGTTATGTCCCTGGTGCTTTATTATATTTTTTATTTGGTATTACAGCTGCTTATTGTGGTGTTTTACTTTGGTCACAATTTTTAAAATTAGATTCAATTAAATATCCTTTAAGAAATTATGGTGATATAGTTGGTAGAATTTATGGTAAATATACACGTTATGCAATTGATTTCTTTCAATCAATTCAATTATTTTGTAATGTTGCGGTAATTATTTTAGGTAATGGTCAAGGTTTATCACAAATTGCAAAAGGTAAAGGTTGTTATACAATTTTAATATTTGTTTGGGGTGTTGCAGGTGCAATTGTCGGTCAAATTAGATCACTTGCAAAATTCGGATTCTTAGCAAATTCAGCAATTTGGATGAATGTTTTCGTAATTATTGCAACAATGGCTTGTGCTTCAGCATTTTTACCAAATTATACTGCTGCTTTAGGTACAAATAATATTCCTGAAGGTCCAGTTATTACAAAAATTGTAATTAGTGGCTCAGGTTCAACTGCTTTTCAAAGTCAACTTAATGCTTGTATGAATATCGTTTATTCTTATGGTGGTGCTTTAGTTTTTATTGAATTTATGGCTGAAATGAAAAGACCTTGGGATTTTTGGAAAGGTATGGCTTGTGCTCAATTATTTATTTTCACAATTTATCTTCTCTTTGCAATGGTTGTTTATCATTATCAAGGTCAATTTGTTATAAATCCTGCAAATCAAGGTATTTCAAATTATGGTTGGCAAACAACAACAAATGTTATTAATTTAGTATCTGCTTTAATCGCTGCTGGACTTTATGGTAATGTTGGTATTAAATGTTTATATTCTTCAGTTTTTCAAAGATTTTTTAGTTGGCCTGCTTTAAATTCAAAATTTGGTAGATGGATTTGGACAGTTTTTGTTTGTATTTATTGGGCAATTGCTTTTGTTTTTGCTGCTGCAATTCCAAATTTTTCTTCACTTGTTTCCTTAATTGGTGCCGTTTGTATCTTACAATTTAGTTATACATTCCCTTTTATAATGCAATTAGGTTTTGATATTCAATTAGGTGCATTAGAAGGTGATGGTGATTATGACCCAGTTAATAAGATAACTAATAGAATTGATTCTTGGAAAAATTGGTCAAGATGGGTTAGAGGCTATAAAAAAAATTGGTTTAAAAATACTTGTCATTTAATTTTATTCTTAGCATCTGCTGCTACTGCTGCTTTAGGTATTTATGCATCAGCAATGTCACTTAAGGAAGCTTTTGAATCTGGTGCAACAACTTCTTTTACTTGTAAATCCCCTGTAGCTTAAATGCTTTCGTTTTTCTTTAAAAAAATTGGGTTTTGTGAAGAAATTCCAATTATTTCAACTTTTACTTTCTTAACATATTTCTTCTTAAATAAAATCTTAAATTAATTAATATTTTCTATTTAGTATTTTTTTTATAATAACCATTTATATACACAAAAATAAATATACATTTTTATATGCCCATGATATAAAATCCCTACCCAAAAGTTTTAAATTTAAAAAATTAACCATGCAATCTTCACTTACGATTTATTTGTGAAAGTTTTCTTGATTAATCCCCAAAAAGAAGAATAATTCTCATTTGACTGATAATTGCTATTGAATTGAGACTGACTAGAACCACGTAAATCGGCAATCGATTGCCTAATTCGTAGATCTCTCCTTTCAATTCTCTTCAATTTACGTATAACTCTTTTGAAATTTTCATCACTATTCCTATGAAATTTATTAGAATTATTACCACGATCCCGCAAAAAGTTGATGTTTTGGTATATTCCATATTCAGTGGTATCTTCATCATCTTCATAAAAATCATCATCAAAATAATAACTATCGTTAACTTCCTCATTTTCTATTGTTCTATCAAAATGTAATTGTATAGTTTCTGACGTTTCATCTAATGAATAAATAGTATCATCAATATAATTTGATGACGTCTCTTGTTTATTTTCAAATTTACTTGAATTTATCTTATAAAGCGGAGGCTTTCCAATTTTGTCATTTTTGCGAATACAATTTTCACAAACAATTCCTTTAAAATCTAAAATTTTATTAAAATATTCACTATCTTCAAATACTGGAGATTTACAAATCATACATTGAATTTCCTGTGTAGAGAAATCTTTATCGATTAAATCTTGATAAAGAGATTGAATATACATATCTGTGTGTATTGATTGATTAACAGTTGTTGAACAGTTTTCTTTAAGATCTCCTTCAATTTTATTTTTTTCTTCTGTTTTATAAATATTTTTATTAAATTTTTTAATATTATTTTCACTTTCCTCTAAAACTAATCTATAGTCATAAAATGAACTTTCATAATCTAATGATGAAGGTGGTGTAGTTTTCTTTGAAGATGGTTTAAAAGTCCTTGATATTAATGAATTTGTCATTGATTTTACTTTATCACTATTATTTATTGAATAAGTTGTTTGACCACTAGATGTCGTAATTGAACTTAGAATAGGTGAATATTTATCTGATTTGAAACAATCTAAATTTGATACATTACTTTTATTTTCTGAGATAGTATTAGATTTGGCACATCTAGATATATAGACAAATTCATCATTCGATGTTATACAATCTACTAATGTATGTGCTTTATTTTTGGTTGTTGAATAATTATTATTATCATTCGATTCATTATCGATATTAGGCAACGGAAAAGATGTTAATAATGTATTATCTAATAAGTCAAGTTTGGATTGTTTATGTTGTAATCCAACGGAAATTTCAGAAGTGATTGATTTATTTATCCGATTTTTACCTTTCATGATCATTATCTCTCTCTAAGATACAAGATTGGAACATGTGTAACTAAATAACAAATGTATTTATAATCAAAAATAAATATACGTTAAAGGAATCAGAGAACTGAGAGGAAAACAATAACAAACAAGAAATAAACAATACGCAATATACACTCTGTCACATAGTTTGAACTTTCCTCGCCCAAATAGGAAATTCACAAATGTTTATTTTTTTTTGGGGTTTGAGGTTTGATCAACAGTTGTCAAATCATAACAAATATTTAAAACAGATTTTAAATTAGTATAAATATATATGCATTATAAATTTATATATATATTATAAAGAATATGACGAATATAGAAAGGTTAAAAAAATGAACGTAGATTATATAAAAACATATGATTTAATTTGATATTGATTGATTAAATTAAAATCAAACCAAACGATACCAATATTGCCATGAATCCTCTATTTTTTAATGAATTACAATTGGCATTTCCTGTATAAAAAGTGGAATCTATCGATGGTGAATATGTTGTGGAAGTTGATGAAGCAAAACTTAAAGTTGTCTCGTTTCTTTCTTCTGGTAATGTAACACAAGTTGATCCACCACAGGTTGTTAAAGTAGATAACGACTTTGTAGATTCAATTCTAACAGATGAACTCGTGATATCTGAAGCAACATTATTTACATTAGTTGATGTTAGTTCAAGAATTGCAGTGGATGTAGAGAGTGGACAATATGTTGTATAAACTGTAGTGATATCATTTTTAGTAGAGGTAACTATTGTGACACCTGTAATTTTTGTTACTGGAAAACATTCTTGATTTAGACAAGATGTTATAACAATTTCAGTTGTTGATACTCTATCGTTGAAATCACTCTTAAATAAGGTAGTTGATTCAGTGCTACTTCTTGTGAAACTTGATGGTAATGATGAATTTGGAGTATGCTTATTAGAATTAATTTTTTGACAAGAGCTAGCATTACATTTACTTATAATAATACTTGTGGCTGTTGTTTCTTTTGTTTTAGAAAAAGAATGATTAACATTACTTTCTTCGGGTATCTTAATATTTGAAGTAGTTGATACTTCAGTTGTAAACGATTCTGGTATTGTAAATGAAGATGCTAATAAGTTAGTTGTTGGACTGTCAACTGTGAGAGGGCAATAAGTGGTGGTAATAGTCACAATGGATGATTGGCACAATTTTGAGGAACAAACAATTTCTGTCATTGTTCTTACTTCGGTAGTTAATGACGATGTGTTTGAATAAATTAATGTTTCACTATAGATAAAATCAAAACTTGATGAAGTTGATGAAGTTGATGAAGTTGATGAAGTTGATGAAGTTGATGAAGTTGATGAAGTTGATGAAGTTGATGAAGTTGATGAAGTTGATGAAGTTGATGAAGTTGATGAAGTTGATGAAGTTGATGAAGTTGATGAAGTTGATGAAGTTGATGAAGTTGATGAAGTTGATGAAGTTGATGAAGTAGATGAAGTTGATGAAGTTG
>JAJLVP010000308.1:0-49769 GCA_030570435.1 Pichia ethanolica | reverse complement strand
AATGTGTGTACACTGTGTGTGTGTAAAATTAATTATTAAAAAGATATCTCCAACTGCGGAACAACTTCGGAGATTGGATTATTGCTTAACAAACACACACAAAAGGAAAACAAAGGGAAAACAAAAAAAAAAAACAAAAAAAATAGAAATTAAAAAATAAAAATGTTGTATTATTAATTATTAATCTAAATAAAACCATAAAATAGCATACAAAATAATTTTATCCACAACAATTTTTAAGCTCCCCTCGTAAATCGACACAAAAAAAGTAATTAGCAATATTGCTATATAATATATAATATATAATGTATTATGTATTACTAAGGAGTTAGTAATTCCACCGATGCGGCGTTATCTTAATCTTTTATAATTAAATAATATTGAAATACAAAAAAAATAAAAAAATAGTTTCCGAGTTTTTAGACTAAAAGGGGAGGGGGTAGATGTACTGTAACAATGAATTTAAAGGGATTGCTTAATCGAAATAAGAATAATTATAACAACATTAAAAGGACAACAAAATATATTATGACATGATCAAGAATAACAAAAGTCAGTTTATATTTATTTAAAATTGAAAAAGAAGGAAATGATAAACATGATAAAATTAATTAATAATTAATATAAGCCCATTTTGTATTAACATATATAAAATTATATATATTATATATATTATATATATATAAATTTATTCAATCATATGATCTGGATATATGACATTTATATCCGTATAAATTGGTAAATTATTATATTGAAAAGGTTTATATCTCATATCTTAAACTTTTCAATATAATTTAAATGTTATGCCATTTTCGTAATTCAATAAGTGGGATTTCATCATGTTTCCTTTAAATGTAATAAAATAACCAATCCACAACAACACCTTCATTTAAGAATACTCCTAATTTAACAATTTTTTAAGCTATCTAATTATATAGCAATAAAAATATTCGGTCATATCTAAATCATAAAGCAAGGTTTAAAATTTAAATGTTTAGATGACTTTATTGTAATTTTAAATAGTTTGAAAGGGTGTCAAAACCCGGAATCAAATCAAATTTACTAAACGATTTAATAATTTAATTGTTCGTCTATTAATTGACATCAAAGTTAAACAGCTTATTAGCATTCTATAATTTATTAGTTTCCGTAACATTCAAGTGCTCCTTTTAGGTGCTCCTTTTTAATAAATATATAATAAGATCTATAAAAATATATATAGATCATACATATATTATTATTTTTTTTTATTTTATTTTATTTTTTTTTTTTTCAAATAAATATTTTTCTCTCGACGCGTCGATAAAACCATAAATTTTTGAACTTCTCCTTTTTGACTTGAGCTAAATAATTTGACTTGATCGTTTCCATTGAAAAGCAAATTGACTTCAATTTTGACTCTTTTTTGACTCTTTCATATTTATTTCTGACTCTACACCCTTTTTGCTACTTTTGATAACAATTTTGTTTATTTATATTATTGAAATGAAATTTGATATATATATCCATTAATATCCATATTAAATTAAATTTAACATTTCTTTAATATATTCTTTTTTAACTGAAATTGCTCTTCTTTTACCATTTTTTCTTCATTAAGTTTAAAAATAAACAAAATCAATTGATATCACAAAAATGTTAAAAAATTCAACTAAAATTGCAAATTTGAATAAAATTTCAAACTTAAATTTAAAAAATTCTAAGAAATTCTATTCAACTGAAAATGAAAATTTATTAAAAACTCCATTATATGATACTCATGTTAAATTAGGTGCAACAATGGTACCATTTGCAGGTTATTCAATGCCAGTTTTATATAAAGGTCAATCACATATTCAATCACATAATTGGACAAGACAAAATTGTGGTATTTTCGATGTTTCTCATATGCTTCAA
Organism: Pichia ethanolica; assembly: GCA_030570435.1. Lineage (NCBI taxonomy): Eukaryota > Fungi > Ascomycota > Pichiomycetes > Pichiales > Pichiaceae > Pichia > Pichia ethanolica. Next base: position 47,873 of record JAJLVP010000308.1, on the reverse strand, counting down.
CATAAATTATATGGTAAAAATTCAACAGATTTTTTACAAAAATTAGTTCCAACAGATTTAAAATCTTTAAAACCTTTCCAAAATCATTTAAGTGTATTTTTAAATAAAGATGGTGGTGTTGTTGATGATACAATAATTACAAAACATGATGATGATTCATTTTATATAGTTACAAATGCAGGTTGTAGAGAAAAGGATATTTCATTTATAAAAAATGAATTAAAAAATTTTGAAAATAATAATTCAATTACTCATGAAAATTTTGAAGGTACTTTATTAGCAATTCAAGGTCCAAAATCAGCTGAAATTTTAAAAAAATTTACAAATTCAAGTTTAGATGATTTATATTTTGGTAATTCTAAATTTATTGATTTAAAAAGTTTTGGTAATGAAAAATTTCATATTTCAAGAGGTGGTTATACAGGTGAAGATGGATTTGAAATTTCAATTACAAATGATAAAATTGGTGTTGATTTTTTTAATGCTTTATTAGAATATGATGAAATTGTTAAACCAATTGGTTTAGCTGCAAGAGATTCACTTAGATTAGAAGCAGGTATGTGTCTTTATGGTCATGAATTAAATGATGATATAACACCAATTGAAGCTTCATTAAATTGGTTAGTTTCAAAATCAAGAAGAAATGATGTAAATGGTTTTAATGGCGCTGAAAAAATTTTAAATCAAATTAATAATCCAAAATCAGTTACTTTTAAAAGAGTTGGTTTAGTTTCAAAAGGTCCATCACCAAGACATGGTAATAAAATCTTCTCATTTGATGAACCAACTAAACAAATTGGTACTGTTTGTTCAGGTTCACCATCTCCAACTCGTGGTGGTAATGTTGCTCAAGTATTCCTTGATAAACCTTATAATAAAACAGGTACCAAAGTTAAAGTAGAAATTAGAGGTAAATTAAGAGATGCAGAAGTTGCTAAAATGCCTTTTGTTGAAACGTCTTATTATAAACCAACTTAATTTATTAAATAAAATCTTTATAGTAATATTATACATTTATAGTTTTATATATAAAAATGGCATTTCCTAAAAGGGAAATAAATGAAATAGAATCTCCGAAACTACGCGAAATTTTAAAAGAAAATGCTAAAAAAAAATAATAACGACTATTTCAATTTACATGTGGCAAACTACAAAACATTAAATTATGTTGAAAATGCTCAGCTGAACGCGTTCTTAAATTGATTGATTGATTGATTGATTTATCAATCTTTTCCTTTAATTATTTACAAAGATACCATTTATTATCATTTTGAGTCATTAGAACAGAAACCTATAACAGTAACTGCCAAATATGTACATCAAAAGAGTCATTATAAGGGGGTTTAAAACTTATAAAAATGAAACAATTATTGAAGATTTTTCACCACATTTTAACGTTGTTGTTGGTAGAAACGGATCTGGTAAATCTAATTTCTTTGCAGCAATTAGATTTGTATTAAGTGATGCATATACAAATATGTCAAGAGAGGAAAGACAATCACTAATTCATGAAAGTTCAGTTAATATTATGTCTGCATTTGTTGAAATTATCTTTGATAATACTGATCGTAGAATTCCAATTGCAAAAGATGAAATTTCAATTAGACGTACAATTGGTATGAAAAAGGATGACTATTCTTTAGATTATAAAAGTTCGACTAAAGCAGATATAATGAATTTATTAGAAGCATCAGGTTTTTCAAAATCTAATCCTTATTATATTGTTCCACAAGGTAAAGTTATCGCATTAACAAATGCAAAAGATTCAGAAAGACTCGAATTATTAAGAGATGTTGCAGGTGCAAAAGTTTTCGAAAATAAATTAAAAGATTCATTAAAGGAAATGTCAATAACAGATCAAAAACAACTACAAATTGTAGAAATGTTAAATGATATCGAAAATAGATTGAATGAATTAGATATCGAAAGAGAAGATTTAAAAATATTTGAAAAATTAAATAATAAGAAAAAAATGTTGGAATTTAATATTTTTGATAGAGAAATGAAATCATTAACTGATCAAATTGATCAAATTGAAAATAATTATTCAAATAATGCACAAGAAACAGAATCGTTAATTTCAGAATTAGAAGAAAGAGAATTGAAAATTAAAGATTTATCAACTCATCTAAATAATTTAAATTCTAAAAAGAGAATTATCGAAATTGATTTAGAAATGAATTTTAAAGAAAATCAAGATATTACTCAACAAATTTCAAATTTAAATATTAAATTACAAGATGCAAAAATTTCACTAAATAGTTCATCAAATTCAAATCTTGAGAAATTAAATTCAATTAATTCTGAAATTAAGTCAAATCAATCTGAAATTGATCAATTAAAGGATTCTTCAAAAATATTGAGGGATAATGAAACTCAAATTAAATTAAAAATAAATGATTTGCGTCAAAAACAAATGATTCTAATATCAAAGAAAAATCAATCTTCAAGGTTCTCCTCTAAAAAGGAAAGAGATAATTATATAAAAAATGAGATAAAGTCTCTTAATGAATCTAAAATTAGTAAAGATAATGAATTAATTAAAATAAAAAAAGAATTAGTAAAATATCAAAAATTATTAACTGAAGTGAAAATTGAAAAATCAAGCATTGAATCAAATAATAAATTGGATGATGAAATTAAAGAACTAAATGACAAAATATCGGATTTAAAATCTGAGGCAAGAACATTAGTTGATGATCGTAGTTTATTATGGAGAAAAGAAAGTAAATTAAATAGTCTTATTCTAGCAAAAGAAGAAGACTTATTAACAATTGAGCAATCTTTAAGAGGTGGTGTTGATAGAATAACTTTAAATGCTTTAGAAACTGTTAAAGAAATAGCTAAAAGATTAGGTCCAACAATCGAATCTGGAGTTTATGGTTATCTTGGTGAATTAATCGATGTTTCTGAGAAATATAAAACTGCAGTTGACGTTATTGGCGGTAATTCACTTTTTCATATAGTTGTTAATAATGATCAAACTGCAAGTATTCTGATAGCTGAATTGAAAAAAGTTAAGAATTGTAGAGCAACTTTTGTACCATTGAATAGATTAAAAACTGAAGATTTTAAATTTCCAAGTGGAAATGACTCGGTTCCATTGATAAAAAAAATTGCATATGATGAATTCTTAGAACCAGCTGTAAAGCAAATTTTTGGTAGAACTGTCGTTTGTATTTCAATTCAAAAAGGATATGAATTATCTGATATTTATAATGTAACTGCAGTTACACTTGATGGTGATAGATGTGATAGTAGGGGTGTTTTAACTGGTGGATTTAGAGATGTTAAAATTTCTAGAGTCGATTATCTGAAAAATTTAAAATCTTGTAAAGCTGAACTTTTTAAACTTAAGGAAGATTTGAAAATTGTTAAAACGGAAATCAACGATAAAGATTTTTTGATTAATAATAATTACCAGAAAACTTCATCTTTGAAAAATTCATTCAATGAAAAATTAAATGAAAAAAATATCGTTGTTTCCAAATTATCGAAAATAAATAATCTCATTACAACATATCAACAGACCATATCATCTATTGAGCAAAAGGTAGCTATATCAGATGCAGCTATTCAACTAATTGAACAAAAGATTGTAAATTTAGACGAAGAAATTAAAACAGCATTTTCACAAAATACATTAACTGATAATGAGGAAGAATTATTATTAGAAATTTATGACGAATTACCATTACTTGAGAAAAAGTATCATGATATTAGAGAGGAAACTGATCTAATTGAATTAAAGATGTCATCTTTATCAACTACAATCAATGAGAATTTATTGCCCCGTTATAACCAGATAAAATTAGAATTGGATAATTCGGATGAAATGAATAAAGACTCAGTTTATTTATTGGAAGATTTAGAAAGTAGACTTAAAAATCTTCAAGATAGAAAATTAGAAATAAAGGATATAGAGAATGGTTTAAATATAGATATTTCTGATATAAAGGAAAATATTGAAGAAACATCGAAAGAAATTGATGATTTGAATAATGCCCAAGAATTATTTGTCAAACAATTTGAAGATTATGGTAAATCTACGGATAAAAATTTAATAAAAAGAGTTAGATTAAGAAACAGAAAAAATGAATTGGAAAGAAGTATCGGTGAATTAGGTGTCCTTCCTGAGGAAACTTTGACTCTTTTCACAAATTATTCAACTTCTGAATTATCAAAGAAATTAACGAAAATAAACGAACAGTTGAAATCATATAATCATGTTAACAAAAAGGCCATGGAACAATTTGTTAAATTTGCCAAGCAAAGAGATTCATTAAAAGAACGTATCGATGAATTAAACGAGGCAAAATCATCGATTGAACATTTAATTGAGGTTTTACAAAATCGTAAAAATGAAGCAATTATTAGAACTTTCAAAGAAGTATCCATTGGATTCGCCAAAATCTTTCAAAAGTTGGTTCCAGCTGGTAAAGGTAGACTTATTATTCAAAAGAAAAGTAACGATCAAAAATCAAACCAAATCTCATTATCTCAATATCCCGATACAAATGATGACAATAATGCTGAAAGCAATGGAAATCAAAATGATGAAAATAAATCAATTGATTCCTACGTTGGTATCTCTATATCTGTTTCCTTCAACTCAAAAAAAAATGAACAACTTAGATTGGAACAACTTTCTGGTGGTCAAAAATCATTATGTGCATTAGCATTAATATTGGCAATTCAAAATTGTGATCCGGCTCCATTTTATTTATTTGATGAGATTGATTCTAATTTAGATGCCCAATATAGAACTGCAGTTGCTAACTTGATACATAAATTATCAGAAAAAGCACAATTCATATGTACCACTTTTAGACCGGAAATGTTGAAAGTTAGTGATAAATTTTATGGTGTCATGTTCAATAATAAAGTAAGTACTATAAGTAACATCAATGCAGAAAGGGCATTGGATTTTGTTGAAGATCAACACAGAATGTAAAACAATTATATATCGTTTTATTTATATACCAATAATTTGCTTAATTAATTTTTTTATAATTTTTAATTCATTTAGTTTTTGATTTTTAATGACTTTTATCTTCGATAATGTAATACTATAAATAATATAAAAATGAAAAGAATTAATAACAAAAATATATATTACAACTAAAATAACACAAATATAGATTATTTCCTAAAATCTTTCATTAAAGCACTAAATCCCTTATTTTTCTTTGGCTTTTTTGTTGATTTTTTCGTTACAAATTGACTTGCAGTTTTGGAGTTTATAAAGTTGTTGGAACTTGATGTTTTATTGCTATCAGAATCTGGGTCTGAATCTGAATCAGAGTCTGAGTCACTATCGGAAGCAGAATCTGAGCTGGATGTTGAATCGGAATCTTCAGATGAGGAATCTGAGCTTGAAGTTGTTTCTGACTGTGATTTCTTCTCAGAAACTTTGGTTTGCTGTTTCTGGATTCTAACCTCTGGTAATTTCTTGTCTAGAAAAGCTGATAATCTAGGTAATGATGATCTCTTTGATAATTCGATTGAATTAGATGGTTTGTCTGTTTCATTAGAATTTAAAGGCTTTTTGAATTGTTCAATTTTTGAATTTAAAGCTATGGCTTGATGTGAAATATTTTTAGGGGTTATGCCACTATCCTTTTCCTTGGAAGCTTTAAGACTATTAACTGCTTTAGGCGCAGTAACAATTTTTGGTTTTGAGGTCTCATCTTCAGAAGATGACTCATCCGATGAATCAGAAGAATCAGAATCACTTGAATTATTAGAATCGGAAGAATCTGATGGTGAATCTTCCTTTAGTGTAGTGCTAGCAGTTCTATTCTTTTTTGGTAGAATATTAGAGAGGTTAATATCTGCACTAATTTCATCATGTCTAGATGCTTCAAATGAGCGGTCGGTGTTGGAAATACTTTTAGTATTTTTATCAACTTGTTTTTTTGGATTTGCTTGCTTAGATTTAGAATTGATATTAACAGAAAGTTTCGTAACTTTAACTGCCTTTGCTGGGTGAATCATTACTTTATCATCGGGAGTATCGTCTCTAGTCAATGTATTAATTGCAGAAATGTATTCTTCATCCTCTGTATCTGCTGCATCTTCATCAATAGCATTTTCATCAACAGTAGTGCTGTTAACTTCCGGTGTTGTATCAATCATTATAACATCAGAGTTTTTTGAATTATTTCTTGTACGCCTTGTTGGTTGCTGGGTTTTTGGAATTTCTACCTTCTGACCAACTACAACATTTCTTTTGATTGCATTTTCTCTCTCAAGTTTCTCTTTTTCTAATTTCTGTCTCTCTAATTTTTCTTTTCTTAAATTTTCTTGTATGAGTTGTAATTTAGCCATTTTTTCCCTTTCTAATTTTTCTTTTTCAACTCTTTCTTTTTCAACTCTTTCTTTTTCAACTCTTTCTTTTTCAACTCTTTCTTTCTCAAGTCTTTCTTTCTCAAGTCTTTCTTTTTCAAGTCTTTCTTTTTCAAGCTTTTCCTTAGCAGCCTTTTGTCTCTCTAATTTTTCTTTTCTTAAATTTTCTTGTATGAGTTGTAATTTAGCCATTTTTTCCCTTTCTAATTTTTCTTTTTCAACTCTTTCTTTTTCAACTCTTTCTTTTTCAACTCTTTCTTTTTCAACTCTTTCTTTCTCAAGTCTTTCTTTCTCAAGTTTTTCTCTTTCAAGCTTTTCCTTAGCAGCCTTCTCTTTTTCAAGTTTTTCTCTTTCAAGTCTTTCTTTTTCAAGTCTTTCTTTCTCAAGTCTTTCTTTCTCTAATTTTTCTTTAGCAGCTTTTTCCTTCTCTAGTTTTTCTTTAGCAGCTTTTTCCTTCTCTAGTTTTTCTTTAGCAGCTTTTTCCTTCTCTAATTTCTCTTTTTCAAGTTTCTCTTTTCTCTCCTTTTCTTTGGCAGCTTTCTCTTTCCTCTCTTTTGCAGCTATTTCTCTTGCTAACTTTTCCGCTTGTTTTTTTGCTAAATTTTCAGCTTTTTCTTTTGCGACTCTTTCTGCTTTCTCTTTCTTTTCCTTTGCAAATTTTTCTGCTTTTTCTTTTTTTTCTTTAGATAATTTCTCTGCTTGTTCTTTCTTCTCATCAGCTAGTTTATCATTTTCAAATTTCTCTTTTTCAACTCTCTCCTTTTCTAGCTTTTCTGCTTTTTCCTTTGCAATTCTTTCACCGATTTCCCTTGCTGCCTTTTCAGTTGCTTCTTCTTCTGATAAAAGTTTTTTAGGAGTAGAATTTACTTTTGAATTTAAATTAGAATTGTCATTTATTTTATCCGATACATTATTTAATTTTTGTCTTTTATTTTTATTTGTTTCATTTTGTAATGTAATAGTTGATTGATTTTTAGTATTACTTTTAGTTGATGATGGAAATTTATTTGTCATTGAAAGAAATTCAGTTTTATTAAATTCAGGAGTTTTAAAACCTGAATTTAAATTTGAATTAATTGAAGAAGTTGATAAATCTGCATTATTAATAAAAGAGGAATTAGTTTCATCATTTAATTTTAATGACGGTACTGAAGGTTCAGTTAATTTACTATTATTATTATTGTTGTTAGTTTTTTGCTTTTTCTTCATTGCATCTTCCTTTGTTGAAACACTTGCTCTACCTTCTGGTTCGATATACATTGAACCATCAGTATCTTCAACATAATCATTTTTTGATAAATCTGGTTGAGAATTAATATTAAGCATTCCTGAAGTAATTCTAGTTGGTGAACCTGTTGCAACTATTGGAGATGCTAATTTTAAATATTCACTTTTTGAAGGATGAATAACAGTATCATCAACATCAGGTATTGCTAATGAAATATCAGGACCTAAATTTGAAATATCATTTTCATCTCTCATTGCTAAAGGTTTATTTAAATTATGAGGAAATTGATTTGAAGATTTTAAATTATCATCATTAAATGACCAAATTGATGAATTAATTGAATTATTTTCATCAATATTTTTAGTAATATTTTTATTTTTAGATTTTCTAACTTTTTTCATTACATTATTTAACTCACCAGTTAAATAACGTTTACCATTATTATTTAAAATTAAATCATCAGAATCGATAAACTCATTTGCGACAATTACTCTACATATATTACTATTATCGAAAACCATTGAAACTGTATAATCAGGATCTAAATCACATTCTTCTGAATTTTGAATTGCTAAAATATTTAAAGGATTTTCATTAGGATATAATTTCAAAAATCTTTGATTTATTTCTTGTGATATTGTCTTTAATGAATTATTGGATGATGTTATATGTAAGAATTTTTTTATTTTTGAATTGATATTATTATTGTTGTTGTTGTTGTTATAGTTATTATTAGTATAAAAAGAATTTGGTGCAATAAATGAATTTGGATATAATACTAAACTATTATTTGGATTAAAGGGTTGTTGAGTTCTATAAAAATTGTAAAATTGAGAATTTGCAGTTGAAATAGGTGTACTAATAGCATTAACATTACTATTTGCCAAATTGTTATTTGGGGATGATGAATTGTTTCTAAAGATTAGACTATTACTACCATTGTTGTTTTTATTATCATTGTTGTTATTATTATTATTATTGTTATTATTATTGTTGTTATTATTATTATCTATATTGTTGTTGTTTTCAATACCAGATCTATAATTAGAGTTATCTGAGCCTAGTAGAACATTCTGGGGAATGATAAGAACTTGCAATTTAAACATGAGCAAGTGTGTGACTTCACTGTCAGATTGATATCTACAGGAAAGACGATATTAATAAAAAAAGCAGTACAATGAACAAACAAAGACATGGAAAATCATGAAACGATTTCTTTGGCCTGAAAAAGTTTTTCACTACGAGCCAGGAAAGAAATTGCTTATTAAAAAGAAGCTGAAAACGCAGCGATTCTGTTGAACTCTATATAAAATACACCTAAATTTACATATTTGCTATTACTACACCTCTAAGACTGGATCTACACCATTATCGAATAGGATTGGATCACCATTACTATCTGGTCTATCCAGATAATCATCATAGCCCCAGACACTGATAGTTCCATCATTACAGCCTGAATAATACCTGATTTTGTTATCTTTGCTACATACTATTGAATGAGATCTATTACTACCGATTTTCTCAACTTTTTTCCTTAATCTTGCAACTAAACTACCATTATCAACTCGATAAATTAATAATTCACCATTATCTGATGGAACCCAAAGAAATTGCAATTCTGTTTCAAAAATTGGACTTAAACACATTTCTATATGTTGTTTAAATTTATTCCTTATTAAAGGACCAAAATTAATTGCTTTATGAACTGGTTTCCTCTTATAAATTTTCATATCCCAAACTTTTAACTTTTCATCATTACCTAATGTAAATAATTTATCACCATTATCATTAAACATAATTGAATTGATTAAACCATTATGAGCTTTTGATTTTAAAATTGAATTATTAAATTTTCTACGTTTATTATTATCATAATTATTATTATTAATTGATTTTAAATTTTTAAAATTTGAAATTGTTAAATTTGAATCTAATTCAAATAAATATTTTTTTGAACTTCTAATATCCCAACCATAACAAGAACCATCGATATTACCACCAATACAAAGATTTGAATTTATTGGTGACCAACAACAACTTGACATAAATCCAACTCCACCTTTTAATTTATTACCACCACCTAAATTATGAGAATCTGATAATGATCTTAAATCAATTAATTTTAAACCACCAATTCCACCATCTAAACAACATGAAATTAATGAATTATTACTAATAAATGGATAAAAATCAAAATCTAAAATTCTTGAATTTAATTTAAATGAATGAACAACATTCATTTCATTTGAATCAAATAAATTTAATTTAAAATCATAAGATGATGATAAAAACATTCCATTATCAGGCCACCATTTAATTTTAGTTATACCAAATGAATGAACACTCTTCATTGGTATAATATGAATTGGTTTAAAATTTTGATTTTTATCATTATTTTTATCATTAATAAAATTTGAATTCTCTAAATCCCAAAGTTTAATTGAAGAATCTGAAGATCCAGATAATAAATATCTATCATTGATTGAATCTAATGAAAGTGAATTTATACTAGCTGAATGTGATAATCCATTAAATGTTGGTATATCTAATCTATAATCTAAATTATTTAATTTACCATATTTTGTTTCATTATATACTAACAATGGAGTTAATAGATTCTGTGATGAAACCGGAGTATAACATGATGATATATATGATTCAAAAAATGGTCCATATACCATTGATAAATACTATTAATATCTTGTAATTAATTAAATAAGCAAATCAGTGTGATAGATAAAATACGAAAACAGTTAATATAAACGGAGCCTCCTCAAAGCAAGCAAAGTCAAAATAAAGTCAAAATTTAAAGGGAAATCCGCGTTCAACGTGGTGAATTTCGTTTATTTGGAAAACTGTTTGATTTTTTTTTACTTTAATTGGATTTTTGTTGTTTTGTTTGTAAATTAATTAATTGCATTCTTTATTTATACATATATTTATATATAAACAAGGACAACAATGGATTTCGACGACGAAACAACGGGTACATCCACTTTCGATATTTACAAACATAAATTACAAATCACATATAGAAAATTTCTTGATTATATTACACCACATATAATTGCAAGATGGATAGCAACATATATTATAATTATGATATTTATGTCACGTATACTCTTAGTTGAAGGTTGGTATATTGTTTGTTATGCATGGGCTATATTCTTATTAAATATGTTTTTAAAATTTTTAACTCCAAAAATTGATCCATCAATTGAACAAGATATTCAAAATGATTCAGTTGAATCAGGTACTGGTAAAATGGATGAAAATGATGAAGAATTTAAACCATTTATTAGAAGATTACCAGAATTTAGATTTTGGTTTAAATCAACAATTTCAACAATTGTTGCACTATTTTGTTCTTTCTTTTCAATATTCGATATTCCAGTCTTTTGGCCAATTTTAGTTGCATATTTTATTATTTTATTCATATTAACAATGAGAAGACAAATTCAACATATGCTTAAATATAGATATTTACCATTCGATTTAGGTAAAGCAAAATACAGTTCAAAATAATATTTTTCATTTCTCTCAAAAAATTATTATACATGTAAATATATATATATATATATATATATAACATAATATTATATATAAATTTTATAATAGGAATGAAACAAAAACAAATCATATATTACTATAGCCAATTCCATTTAAATAATAAAAATATTAATCCAATTATACTTAAAATTATTATTCTACCCCTGTTTGTAATAACTAAATATAATCCTAAACCCATTAAAAATGATGTACAATATGATAATTGTAGAATGAAAAATCCAAATTTATTACGTTTGTAATTCTTACTATATTCAATTAATTCTGTTGATCTATCAATTAAATAACCTAAATCATTTATACTACTCTCTGGTGGTTCATTTGATGTATTAACAATTAAATAAACGGGTTTATGATCAGATAATAAACAATCTTCAATTGAATCATATTTAACAATTTCATATTTTGGTAATTTAGAATATGATAAGTAATCAAGGTATAAAATTCTATCACAAAATGATGGTATCCTTTTCTTATTATAATTATTTGTACCAACAATAAATTTATAAGTTGGTTTAAAATTAATATTTGCTTCTTTAAAATTTTCTAATAATAAACCATTCTTCATTAAAATTATTAATTCATCTAAATCTAAATTATTATTATTATTATTATTATTATTATTATTATTATTATAATCAATCGATGATAATCCAAATGTACCCGTCATACGATAATTTAAATCTCCAAATAAAAATATATGAGAATTAGGTTTTAAAACACACCATTCATCATCAAATTTTAATTTACTTAATATATTATAAATATCACTATTCCTTCTCAATAAATTTTCAATCTTTTCACCTGCATTTAAATGCATACAAACAAATGTATATTCAGTTAAATCATATTTAATTCTAATTCCAATTCCACCTTTTAAATTTGTATAAAAATGACCAACTGGATATCCAATTGATTTAATTATTTTATTAATTTTAGATTTAAATGGTGATAAAATGATTAAACCAATTGAACCAAAATGATTAATTGAAATTAATTCAATTGTTTCAATTTTATATTTTAAATTTAAACATGAAATTAAATTATTTGAAATCCAAATTAATTTTTTATTTATTTTATTAAAATCTGTACTTTCCAAAATTGATGCAATTTCTTGAAATCCAAATACGTATAAATTTGAAATATCATTAGGTAATTTTTTACTTAATTCATTAGTAAATTCACTATTAATTGGAGTTTTTTTACCACAATTAAATGTAGTTATAAAAATTTGTGTATTTAACATCTTTCTTTATTATTTTAATGCATTTATTATTCATTAAACTTATTATTATTTAGATAAATATTGATAAATAATTGTACAATCGAAATAAATATATATAACATAGTTTGCCGTATCCGATCAGTCCCAGAACTGAATTTGCAAACAATGAAAATTCATGCAAATCTTCAGCTGGTGTGAAATTATATGGGGAGCGGAATTTTAATTTATATATGCATGTATATATTGTTCCTTCATAGCAAAATTATATATTATTTTATTTTATATATTATTTTATTATATTATATTATATTAAAAATTATATAGTTATATCATTAAAGAGATTAAATATTAGGGTAACAAAGTCGTTAGAAAGACATGAAATTAAAGAGAGAAAAGATTAAAAATTAAAGATTCAAAATTAAGGATTAAAATATTAAAGGTAAAGGTAAAGAAATTAAAAGGAGAGATAACTGTAATGATAGTAATGATAATAATAAATGAAACAAAAAAAATAAATTAACAAATAAGCTATTATTTTATTAAACTCTTGTATCTGAACTTTGGTTGCTTGAATGTTCTAAATCTTCAGCTTTTTCATTTGATTGATCATCAACAGTTTGAGTAATATTTGAATTATTTTTATATAAAGCAGCATGTTCCTTTGATAAAGTATCAGGTCTATAAAATCTTAAATCAATTCTACCGAATAAATAAAGTACATTACAAACTGTTTCTAATGCACCCCATAAAACATACATAACAACAGGATCATAAATCCAACTTTGATTAAGATAAACCATATCCATAAAGCAACCAATACATCTAAATAATGAACCAATAAAGACGAAAATTGAAGTAATTAAAATTATAAAAATTGAAATATTATGTTTTAAAGTAAATTTTTCTTCACCAGAATTTTCAAATTCTCTAAATTCTTCAATTTCATTTTCATCTTTATTATCAATTGTTGACATACCAGCACCAACTAAAGTTCTCATTGGAATTCTTGAATCATTTCTATATTTTTCAATAAATATATCTTCACCTTCTTTTGCTGAATTTTTTGGTGGGAAATAAAATGGAGAGAATGATTTAATCCAAAATGGTTGATAAATTAAAGCATTTTTATTTTTTTCAGTAACTGGTAAAATAAATGTAAAGCAAACAAAAGCAATTGATAATAATGAATAAAGTGTAATTAAAATTGATGTAACTTTAACAACATTACGACACATATCATAATGAGATCTTGAAAGAAAATATAAATAAGGTATAACACCTGCAACGATTGTCATTACAACAACTGCAATAACAACAGAATAAAGGAATAACATTAAATACCAAAAAATTTTATTATTACCAAAAACTGGATGTCTCCAAGTTAAAATTCTTTGAGCTAAAACTAAATTAAATGAAGCAAGAAAGACAATTGGTAAAATAATTAAAACTTCAGAAGCAATTCCAACATGTAATCTTAAAATATTTTTAGCCCAAACAATTCTTAAAGCAAAACCTAACCATCTTAAAGTTGCATAAAATGCAAATGCAAATGATAACCAAAATTTATGACCTCTAATATAATTAATTGTAAATAATGAACCATGAGCAATTGCAATTATAATAAATAAAGCTAAGAAAACTGCACTTGGTGCAATATCTTTATGATCAGGATAAGAACCAAATTGTGATTGTTGTAAATCTTTAACATAAGTTACTAAATATGAAGGAATTTCACTTGTGTTATTTAAATGAAGTAATTCTTTTGTTAAATCAACTAATTTAACAATACCTGTACCACTTGCAGCATTATTAGTTTCCAGGTTAATAAATGAAATAAGTCCACTACTCATCTTTATTAATTGAATTGATTTAAAGGAAAAGAATAATAATAATAATAATAAGAATAACTTGAAATTAAAGTAAACAAAAGTAATTAAAATTCCAAATTCAGAGAACAAATTAAGAGGAAACTTTAAACTATATATATATAATTAAAAAGAAAGGAAATCAATAAAAGGAAAGCCTTGTGTGGTAACGAAAAATGAAGAATGAAAAATTCGATTAGCTTTTTTGTTTTCAATTTTTTTAACTGTCAAACGATTAAAAATTGATTTAAATTTTTCAAATTAATTAAAAAAGTTGTGTGAAAATTTTTTTGGAAAGGAGAAAACGAATAAAATTAACTAGATATATTTCAAATTTGTTATTGTTTTAACTGTTTAATGGAAATAAGAAAACAATGAAAACAAATATAGTAAGATATAGTAAGTAACTGAAATAAGTGAAAAATTTTAGAAATTGTTATTTATAACCGAATTAGGAAAGTAACCAACAAAATTTTGTGATTTAATTTAAGGTTGAAAATCTTACATTGTTTTCATCAATTGCCGAATTACATCAAGAGAGGGTTTTGTGTTATTTAAATAGTTTTAAATGTAGATAGATGAGATGGCTATGGTGATTTATGTTCTGGTGTTAATTTAAAGAGATGAGCATATGGCATATAATATATATCATGTATATCGTATATCATGTATTTCTATCATGAAAATAAATCTTGTGTGGGGTTGAGAGTTAAACAGTGGAAACCGTCATTTATTAATTAAATAATTAATTAAATAAAGATGAAAAATGTTGGGTTGAAAAAAAAAAAATGAAAAAAAGAAGAAAATTTCAGCTGAGCCGCGAAGGGTGGGGGTTTTTTTAATTAATTATTATGGGATGGAAATAAATGTGAGACGTTTCTCATTTAAGAGGGGGACGAGCAAAACAGAAACAGAAACGGGGACTTGACTTGACTTGACTTGACTTGATTTGATTTGATTTGCTTGACCTGGTGTTTGTCTGTCTTGTTGACACAACTAACATTTCCTTTCTTTTATTCTTCTAATTTCTACTTTATTTTGTACTTCAACAACTAGGATTTGCTCGTATTAGTAAAATGACAATTGAAATCTCACCTCTAATTAAAGATTCTATCAGTAATGATAATAACTTCTGTAATGATTTCGATCATGTAGTTTTTTATGTCAGTTCACCAAATTTAGTTGCAAATTACTTTTGTAAAATTTTCGGTTTTAAATTATATGCCTATAAAAATTTAGAAACTGGTTCAAGGGATATATCAGCAACTGTAATTAAAAATAATAATGTTTATTTTATTTTAATGGGTGCAATTAGACCATTACATAAACAACCAAAAAATCAATTAATTGATAATATTCATAAACATATTGCAACTCATGGTGATAGTATTAAAGATATTGCTTTTAAATCAAATAATATTAATTTAATTATTAATAATTTAAAAAATTTAAATAAATTAGATTTAATTATTAATGGACCAATTGAATTAAATGATGAATTTGGTGTAATTAAAATTTTAACAATTAAAGGTATTAATCAAACTGTTCATTCAATAATTGATAGATCAAATTATAATGGTTTTTTACCAGGTTATAAATTATTTGATTTAAATAATAGTAATAATAATAATAATAATAATAATAATAATTTAGTTAATTTTGATGTAATTGATCATTGTGTTCAAAATAATGATTGGAATCAAATGTTAAATGCTTGTAATTATTATAAAGAAATTTTTAATTTTCACATTTTTTGGTCTGTTGATGAAAATCAAATTTATACAGATTATTCAGCTTTAAAATCAACTGTAATGACATCAGAGAACGAAATTATTAAAATGCCAATTAATGAACCTGCAATTGGTTTAAAAAAATCTCAAATTGAAGAATTTATTGAATTTAATGATGGACCTGGTATTCAACATATTGCAATTAAAGTTAATAATTTAATTGATACAATTAAAAAATTAAAAGATTTAGGTGCTCAATTTATTGAAATACCTGATAATTATTATATTAATTTAGAGAAAAAATTAAAAGAAAATAAACATCCAAAGATTAAAGAAACTTTAAAATCAATTAAAAAATTAGGTATTTTAATGGATTTTGATGAAAATGGTTATTTATTACAATTATTTACAAAACCAATCTTTGAAAGGCCAACTTTTTTCTTTGAATTTATTCAACGTTTTAATCATAATGGTTTTGGTGCTGGTAATTTTAAAGGTTTATTTGAAGTTTTAGAAAAAGATCAAGAAAAAAGAGGTAATTTAACTTCTCAAGATATTAATGATCATTTAAAAGGTTTAAATAGTCATCCTATACCTTCAATTGTTGTTGATAATGAATTACATCAAATTGAGAAGAAAAAAGTGTCTAAAGTGAAAACATCACCGAAAAAGGAGATAACAGACGAGGATATCGCCGACGCTATAAATTATTTGATCTGAGTGTGAGAATTTTCTAATTTTAACCGTTTTATTGTCTTTGACACATTTTATACATTCACTACATTTAATACATTTTATAACATTTATACTCTAAACATACACTACATTTCTTAAAATGTTAATCTTATTTATGAAATTATTATATTATGATATATATTAGAGGAAAAAAGAATAGATTATTAATTGAAGTTCTCAGTAATTGAGCTAAAAAACGTATAAAATAGAACGAAAAGTAAATAAAATAAATGATATATTGCTTTAATTAATATATCTACCAAGCTTGCATTTCTTCAAAGAAGTCAATTCTTTGATCATAAGTAGTTAATCTCTTTGCAACTTCTTTTCTAGTAACATCAACAACTTGATTATGAGCACAAGCACCAAATGCAACATTACCTGCATTATCACTTAATTCATGATTAATTATATCACCAATTGACATTCTACTATGAACAATTTCAACAAATTCTAAAACTTCATGTAATACAATATCATTTTCATTATCTAATTCAAATTTCTTTTCTTCCTTTTCATCATTATCTTCATCATCTCCATTATCAGATTTATGATCTGAATCTGAAGTTGAAGATCCTGAAATATTAATTTGACTCTTCTCTGGTTGTGAAATAAAAATTTTTGGAATACAATTACTATTCTTTAATGATAAAAGTTCATTTGAAAACCATTTTAATGAATCATATGATCTAATACCCCAATATAATTCAACTTTTGTCTTTGAGTCTGAATTAATTAATTTTTTAATATGTGAAAATGGACCTGAAATACCTGTATTACCAGTAATAAAAATTGCTTTATCATATTGTTGATAATATGATTGTTCACCATAAAATCCTTCAATTAAAATATTCATATTTAAACTTTGAACTCCAGTTCCATTTAAATTATTAAATTTTTTAGCAATTTGCTTTGTAACACCTTTTTTAACACGACAACAAAATGTAATTGAATCAGAATCTAAAACTGATTCATATGCAGTGAATGGATGATTTTGCCAAAATGTTGATTTTGATAAAAATGTAATAAATGCATGTGAACCTGGATTAAATCTTTTAGAAAATTTACCCTTTTTAACATGAATTTTAATTATTGCATCATCACCTGGATAATATTCAATTGTTGCATTATGGACTCCATTAATTATAATTCTACAATAACGAATAAATCTATCAAATACCCAAATTGCACAACAAGTCCAATAAAAATCTTCATAATTTTGAGATTTAACATGCTTCCATGAAGTCCATAAAAACATTACAACTAAAACAACATGTGAACAAAGGAAAATTTCATACCAATATTTTCTAATACTATAAGTTGCAACAATTGTTGCACAACAACCTGCAACTGTACCAACAATACCATATCTATACCAATCTGTTGCAAATCTAGTATATTTATGTAATGCATAAGTTTGTGATGCCATTGCAAATGAATGAATTAATAATTCTAAAATAATAATTCTAGCTAACCATTTATGAAATGTAACAAATCTTGAATATTTCCATCTTGTAATCCATTGAAAGAAATTATTTCTACCTGGGAATAAAAATAAAAATGGTAATTGATATGATAATAAAATACATGATCTATCACCCCAATATCTTGAAGTACCAGCTTGATAAGTTTTAAATGATGTATCATTTTCATACCATTGATGACCAATTATACAACAACTTAAAATTGAATATAAAAACATTATAAAAATCCAAAATGATTCAAATGCATCTGGGTTAAAACCTAAAATTGTTGGTTGTAAATGTTTTTTAAAAATTTTTAAATTAAAAAATTTTCTAAATTTTCTTGTAATTGAATTATCAAAATTATTTGAAATACCTTTTGAAAATCTCATTGACCAATTAATTAAACCACTAACTAACATAACAAAAAATGTAACAACGACAAAAACAATACCTAAAATATGAGAAATTTTAATATTACCCCATCTATTTCTAGCTGTTATTTTATAATTATAAAATGATTTTTCTAATTTTTTACTTGTAATTGGATAACTAATAATTTCACTTGAATTAAATGATGTATCATTTGATATATCAACAATATTTTCAAGTGCATATTGATAAATTTCTGCATAATATTCATCTGATGTTTTATTTGAATAAGCATCACAAGCATTTGCAACTTTTGAATTAAATTTTTTATTATTAACATAAGTATTTTTATAACCACAATATAAAAGTGAAGCTAAACCATTTTTATTAGTACATAAACATTTTTTTGCTTTACCTTTACAAAATGTTGCAGCTTTTGAAAGTGAATTTGCACAACCAAGATAATCATAATAATCATCATTATAATGATACCATGCTTTATTTGCACTTACAAATGAAGTAAATGTTAATAAACAAATAATATTTAATAATTGCATTTTTATTTAATTATTTGAATATCAATTAGTTTTTCTTTATTAAGTGAAAGGAAATTCAAGAAGAAATAATTGAAAATATAAAATAAAATAATTAGTTAAACGAAGAAAAGAAAAGTTTGATAAAATTGAAAAAAAAAAATGAAATGGTTTTAAAAGTGGAAATTTATCTTTATTTAAGTTATCAAATTTTCAAATTAAATTGATTTGATATTAATAATATAATATAATTAAAAAGAGTGTTTGAATTAATATTAATTAAACTGAGTTTACCAATTAGTTAATTTAAAGTTTTAAAATGTATTGCCATTTATGATAATTTAATTGAATAATAATTAATTAAAATAAATTTTAATTAATCCATATATTATTAATAAAAAATTGATTTAAAGCCAAATAAGGTGGAGGTATTTTGTAAGTTGAACAAATAAGATACTAGATCTTAAAAGGAAGAAAACCGTATAATGTTTTGCAACATTTGTTAAATTAACCAGTATATTTTTTTGCCGATACTATTATTTTGCATAAATATTGGTTGTTAACAGATTAATATCGGAGAATAACAAAACGGAGAGAAGCCAAATGGAAAATTAAAAGGAAATTAAAATAATTTATTAAGTTCTGATTAGAGGAGTGTATAACCATAACAATAGGAAAAAAAAGAAATTATGCCGTAAAATATGATAAATATTTAATAATTTAATTTTCAATTATAATTATAAATTATAAATTATAAACATAAACTCGAGTAAGAAATCAATAAATAAATTTCAAAAGTGTTATTACAAGAAAAACGAACCAAAAGGAGATGGTTAAATTCTTATTATTTTTAGAATTTTTCACTATTTTTTTAATGTCAAAATGTAAAAGCCTTCTTTGTATGTTTACAATTTATGTGTCTGTTACCAGGAACCGAAAATTTCTGCTACGTTGACAGGATCCTTTAATTAGAATATTTCCAAATGGAATAGTATAATATTTTACAGTATTACTTTTTCTTACAAAATGTAGTTTCATATTAATATATATATATATATATATTTATATTTATAAATATATTATTGAGTTCGAAATAAACAGAAAATACCCCAGTCAAGGACTGAAAAAGAGAACGAAACTGTCTTGAGACAAAAATCCCAAAACGGCGTAAACCGACAGACACCGATAAATCCACCATTATTTTCGCAATAACGAGAGAAATAAACCGAAAGGGTCTTGTTTGTTTTTATGGCTTATACATTGTTTTTTAGTAATTTATAATTGTTAAATTAAGCGATAACTCCATCATATTATCACTATAATTATTATTATATTATATTAAGAGTAGGGTTTTAATAGTCAGGGTCTTTAAAAGAAACAAAATGGTGTATATACAAAAAACTGGGGGGAATAGATCAACTTATAAAAAAATTGGTTTATTAACAACTGCTTTATTTACAGCTGTTGGAAGTATTTATTATTTTTACTATTATAATTACTACAAAGAAAGCAAGACTGTAAGTGATGATGATAATAATGATAATAATAATGATAATAATAATGATAATAATAATGATAATAATAACGATAATGAAAAATCTAACTTAATACCAAAATACGAGAAAACTACTAAGATCTCATTAGTTGTCTCTAAATCTGTGTGGTTTTCACATCCCGATTTTGAGAAGGCCATTTTTTCATACTTAAAATTATACCCTAATTTAACAATTATTTTGTTACCTGATATAGTTTTAGATGTAAAGGAAGATAATAAAAATTATGGTTATAGAATTTTAAAAATTGATAACATTAAAAGTATCCCATTTTTATTAAATCAATTAAAATCAAATATAAATTTATTAAATTTAAATGATTGTCAATTAACAACTGATTCAAATTCACTTAATTTATTAAATAATGTTATATCATTAAATAATGATTTAACTTTTATAAATATTATATAAATTATTTATTAACAATATCCCTACGAGCTCCAAATACAACACCTTCAGTTTTTTGATTACTACCATTCATATAACCATATTCAATTGAACTCCATGGTACACCACCTTGACCTAAAACTAAATGTTTTGGTTTAGTTGGTACTTTTGGTCTTTCATGTTTTTTAGAAATATTAGGTCCAATTAATTCATATTTATTTGGAAATTTATCATTAATTACCCTTGATAATGATTGTAATGACATTATAACTTGATATGGATCTTTTTCTTCATATAAATCAATAGTTTGAAATAATTCATCTTGTGAAACTCCAATTTTTTTACAAAAATTTAAAAATTTTTCAATATTTTCCATTTCAATAAATGCTAATTTACTTTTTTTAAATTTAATACTATCATTACCAAATATTTCATTAATTATCATACATAAAATCGTACCATCCTTTAATGATTTAATTAATTCATTATTATTAAATTCTTGTTTATCAATTTTATCCCCAATAATTGAAATTATCCATTCTTTAACTTCTTTTTGTAATTTTGGATTATTATATTTCGCAAGTCTCGATATTTGTAAATCTTGATCAATATTTGTTGTAGCTTCTTGATTTTCTGACATTATTTGGTTTTTATAATTGATATTCTGAGAAAAGAAAAACAATAACACATTAATTACTTCTTATTTATTACTTCTTATTTATTACTTCCTATTCATGTTAATTTATATAAATATTTTATTTTCAAGCCGCCGCCGACGCCAACGCCGCTAACTGCTAACTGCTAACTGCTAACCGCGTATCAAATTAATTAATTAAATTCAAAAATACATTCATTAAATAAACAAGGTAAAAATAAAATATATAATAAAAAACTATAAAGTATCAAAGATTATAAATTTTTAATAATAAAAAGAATTGAAAGAGCTAAAACAAAGCTTAAATAAACTATTTGAACTATCAAAGTTCACTATATGGTGTATTAAAAAGTGGTGGAGGATATGGATTGTTTTCAACACATTCCATTTCTTCATAAATACCATGAAAATATTTTTCAATTTTAATACATTTTTCAACAAATTCTTCTTGATTAAATCCCTTACCATTATCATAATCATTAACAACTTGCTCTCTAATTTTCTTTAAATGATTTTCTAATTTTTCAAATTTATATTCAACCCAATCTTTATAAAATTTATTAAATTCATTCCTTGGTAAAACTGATGGTTTTAATGAAGTTAAAACACAATTATCTAATTCACCTTCAACACCAGTTGCATAACTAATTACAAAACTAATTCTATTATGATTTGTAACTGGTTTTGATGCTAAATGTCTTAAAACTCTACCTTGAATTAAAGTACCTGAACCTCTTGGTGGATCTGGTACTCTTGTAACTGTATCTTTACCTGTTATAATTGTTGTTTGACCACCTTGTGCATCAGATGGTAAATCTAACATTATAACTAATGGTACAGAAATTGAATCATAATGAACACCTAAAGTTGATGGTATATCTTGACCATCACCTGCATCTTGAATTTTTAAAATTTCATTAATTTCATCTTGAGTTTTCGAAAAATTTTCAATTATTTCATTTGGATCATTAGTTGCTAATGAAACATTAATATGAACTAAATCCATCTCCCAAACAGGTTTCATTTTATGACCAACAAAATTTGAAACAATTTCAGATAATTCATTAGATTTAACTAAATCATTTGTAAATTTAGATTCTTTAAAATTACAACCAATATGAAAATCTAATCTAGTTGCTTTTGTTGCTAAATTTGGTAATCTAGCATGATTTTCAATACTATTTAATGCTTCCCATAATAACATATTAACTGCTTCCTCTGATAATAATTTAAATGGGAATGCAGCTCCAAAATTATTAATTGGTTCAATATGAGTTTTCTCAATATGTAAATCATCTAATGTAAAAGTTTTAGTTGATTTATAATATTCATCTTTAAAGATAATATGCTTCTTTGGATCAAATTTTAAATCTTTATTAAAACCTGGTGTTGATTCAATCTGTGAAATTAATAATGCAATTTCATTTTCAACTGTTTTACTTGGAACTTTATAATCTGGGCAATGGTCTTTATAAGATTCGACTAATCCATTGGATTTTAAAGGTCTTGGATAAAGTGTTTGAACTCCAACTGTCATTTTATATAAGATTAATTTATGTTTATATTTATTACTTGTTTGGTGATTTGAATGAATAAGAAGAAAAGAAAAAGTTTATAATAAATAAATAAATAAATAAATAGAAAAAACCGAAACTCTTAATATCAAATGGAAATTCTACACTCTTTAAATAGTTTTCATGAAACACTGTAAACACACAATATCATGCTACTCATCTGTACTCTCTCAAACGTGTCTATTGATTGATGTCTACAATCTGATAAGAGAAGTGCTCCCTTTTGTAAGATAAGAAGCAAAGTTGCCAAATTAGGCATGTGAATTCCGAGCGAGCTCAACCGAAGAAAAGCGCTTTAATTCGGTTTCGGTGTCTCAAATTTTAATTTCAAATTTTGATTTCCCGTTAAGGGAACTTCCTCTTTGTTTTTATTGTGTGTAATAAATTTATGGAAAACCTCGGACTACAAATATTATATATATATATATAAAGATAGATAGATAGATAGATAGATAGATAGATAGATAGATAGATAGATAGATAGATAGATAGATAGATAGATAGATAGATAGATAGATAGATAGATAGATAGATATACACCGTTTTGTCCGATTTTGATTGGTTCTGATTTGAGTTTCCATTTCAACTCTTCAATCAAAACAACGACCAAATGAAATTTTATCAACTATTTTAAACCATTCAGAACTTCTTAATTGCTTTAATCCTATAGATTCAGCTCTTAATCCCATATCATGATCATCCGTAATTATAATATTATATCTAAATTCAGATGCATCAGACTTACTTAACATTGTATGTTTTGATGCAATGAATAATGGTCGTAATGCCTCTCCACGTATACCTTCCATCTTCACCGTATCTTTTTCACTATTATTATTATTATTATTAATATCAGTCATTGTAATATTACTATTACAACTTTCATTGTTTTGAATATGCTCTTGAACTGTATTTGTTAATGAAGTTATCATTGAATTAGATGAAACTGGGAAATCAGATTTAGAATATCCACCACGATATGCACCATCATAAATACCTGCAATTTTACCAGGTTCTTCAAATATTGGTAATTTTGGTAATTCACCAACAGAATATCCATAACCTAAACATAAACTTTTACCAAATGCATCATTCCTTTTAACACTTTGTAAAATTAAATCATCTGAATTTAATCTCCAACTCTCATTTTGTTCAAATTCTCTAGTTTCATTAATATGTGATGCAGTTGTACCATCAGCTCTAATTGCTAATACAACATTCTCTGAATATAATTGCCTTGCAATTATAACAGCTCTTGTTGCACTTTCTGCAACTAAACTATCATTTGATTTCCTTAATGATCGAAGTTCTTGAAAAACAGTTAATGGAATTGCTAGTTTGAAAATTCTTGATCTAACACATTTAAATATTTTACCACAATGTTTTAACCAAACATTTGTATCTAATGAAATAAATGTAATTGAAGTATCCATAAAATCACCTAAATCACCTTTAATTATAACTGGTTTAACAGAATGTAAATTATCACCAGCATCTGATGATGTAGCTAAATTTCTAGTTGATGGAGCATTAGCATTAACAGATCCACCTTCTGATGTAATTTCATACTGATCATTACCTTGATATTGATCATCACTATTATTATTTTCATCAAATTCTTCCTCTGAATCTTCTTCATATTCATTATCTTCTTCATTTTGTCCAAATGATAATAATTCTAATGATGTTCTATGAGCTAATACAGCTGGGTATTGATTATTAATAAAATCAGTCATAAATCCATAAGAATTATGATCCCACATTGGTAATTTAGGTGAATCATTCTCACCTGTCCATTTATTAAAATTAAATTCATTATGATTAAAAATTGTATTATCTGCATTCGATGTTAATTTATTCATAGTTGTTGTATTAGTAGTTGTTGTAGTTGTAGTATTTGTATTTAAATCATCATCTTCTTCTTGAAATTCTTCATCTTCCTCCTCTTCCTCTTCTTCTTCACCACCTTCCTCGTCCTCTTCCTCTTCTTCTTCTTCGTCCTCATCAATTTCTTCTTCGTCCTCATCATTATCTTCTTCTTCATCTTCTTCCTCGTCATCTTCTTTGTGGGTGTTTTGATTATTATCTAACTCATTGTTTTCATTATCCTTTGAATTATTATCATTTTGAACAGTTTCAGTATTTAAAGATCCATTATTATTTGATAAATTATTAATATTATTAATATTATTAATATCATTATTTTTTAATTTTTCCTTTGATATATAACCAGAAAATTTCATTAAAGGTTGTAATCTTGGATCTCTCATAAAATATGTAAAATAGGTTAAATTATTTGCATTTGTATTAACAACATTACCTTGAAATTCAAATTTGAAAATATTATCTGATTTTTTTAATCCAAATTCAGGAAAATAATCACAAATATAACCACCTAATAATAATATTCTAATATAACGTTCACCATCTTCATGAGAATTATAAATTACACCAGATAATGGATTATCAAATATATTATTTTTAATACCAGTTTCGAAAACATTTATATAATCACCTTTTGGATTTAATCTATCAAACCATAATGAACCCCAACATTTCCAAACTTCAAATAATGTTTCATTATTACCAAATAATTCAAATAATTCATTTTCATTATTATTTGATACTATTTTATATAATAATGATTTATATCTTGATCTTAATTCAGGTACTGATCTAACAATACATAATATATCATTTAAATATAAAACTAATACTTTCCAAGGAAAAATCGCTTGTAATAATTTAATAAACATTGGTCTTGAAGATGGATAAAGTTTAATTGATTTTCCAATACTAATTATAAAATATAACCAAACAATTACATGTGGACATGAAGTTTGAACTGGACCTGATAAATATTGTTTTAACATTTTCATTGATAATTCAACAACACCTTTATTTATATGATCTAAAAGTAAAAACCAATATTTTTCATCTAAATTTGAAGCAGATGAATTAATTAAAAATTCAGGATCAGTTGGATCTAATGAGTTATTATTATTATTGTTGTTGTTGTTGTTGTTGTTATTGTTATTGTTATTATTGTTATTATTATTATTTTGTAAATTTGATGAATTACTTCTTGATCTTCTCCTTTTCTCTCTTTTATCTTTTTTATCTTTTCTTTCCTTTAAAGCATCTGGTAAATCAAATAATTTAGCAAAAGGATTTGAACTTATACCAAAACCCATTAAATGATAAATATTTGATAATGCAAAATTTGGACCTTTTTGAAACCAAAATGTAATTTTATCATTAATAATTGAAATTGAACAATTTGGTCTAATTTGGAAAAAATCTATATTTTGATTATCAACTCCAAAATTTGTTGAATAATGTGATACAATATTAATCATTTCTTGATTCATACTATAAGTTGGTAAAAGTAAAATTTTATGAATTTTAACAAAATCAATCATTGCCATTTCAATTGCTGTTAACATATTCCTTTGAGAGCAAACATTATCAACAATCATTCTTAAATATTGTTGAGTTGGTACAAAAGGATCTCTACAATTAACACCTTTACCAATTAACATTAAAGCTTCTAAATTATCATTTTCAACAGAGCACATATGATAATAAATTTTACCATGACCAAATTGAGTTTTAATTGCTTCTTGATACCAAAAAATTGATGAAGTTTTCCAATCCATATATCTTGCAGGATATAAAGCAATTGCCATTCTACTTAAATCACCTAATTTTTCAGCCCACCAACATTCAATACCTAATTCAGGATCAATTAAACAACTAATTATATTAAAAGAATAAGATACAAAACATGCACAAACTTCATGTTCAACAAATATTGCAACAACATTTTTAAGTACTTCTAAAAATGCAACAACTCCATAAACCCACATTCTTTTTAAAATTCTATAATTTGAAACTAATGGTCTACCAGTTTTAGTTGATGAAGGTGATAAAGCATAAAGTAAAAAATCATAATAATTATCTAATAATTTTGTAACTTTTTTATAAACAGACCAAAGTTCATTATTTAATTCTGAACTTGCATTATTTTCTAATAATTTTTGATTAACTTCAGCGCAACCTTGTTGAGTTTCAACTTCTAATCTAAGTATTGATTTATAAGTTTCTTGTAAATTTGAGATTAATAATTGTTCTTCTTCTGTCATTATTATTTGTTGTTGTTGTTGTTGTTGTTGTTGTTGTTGTTGTTGTTGTTGTTGTTGTTGTTGTTGTTGTTGTTGTATATATTGATTATTTGAATTGTATTGTGGGTTAGTATTATTATTAGTAGTATTATTATTTATTTGATTGTTATTTATTTGATTATTATTTATTTGATTAAATTGTGAAGACATTTTTTTTAAATTTGATAAATTTTGAATTTGAATTTGCTGTGAATTATAATTTTTTAAATAATTATTAAATTGATTTGAATCTAATTGAAATTCAGATGATAAATCTAAATTTGAATTTTTCTTTAAATTTGATTGTAATAATTGATAATGTAATTTTGGAGTTAATTGAGATGTTGGAGTAAATGTAAAATTAATTGAATTCCCACTTAAATTGTTATTACTATTATTATTATTATTATTATTTGTAAAATTATTTGTTGAAGTTGTTGCTATAGTTGGTGTATTACTATGTCTATAATAAGCTTGTTTATAACTATTATTTTGATAAGGAGCTAAATAAGGATACTGAGCCGCAATAACTGGATTTGTATGAAATGGTTGTTGTGGTGAAGGAGTTGATTGTTGAGATTGTTGTTGTTGATAATAAATATTTGAAGTTGATTGGAAATAAGCACTTCTTTTATTTGATTGATTATTAATTGAAGATTGAGAATTATGTCTCTTTTGTTGAATTGGTGGAGACGATTTAAGTAAAGTTTGTAATCTATTCCTTTTATTTAAATTTAAAGGTAAGTTAGTATTATTATTATTATTAATAATAATTGAATTATTTGATGAATTATTTATTAAATTATTATTTGAAATAGTTGTATTATTAATTTGATTCTTATTAGAATTTAAATTATCCTTCAATAAATTAGTGTTATTATTAGTTATATTGGGACTATTTGCACTATTTGAGGATATATTTTGTATATTCATTTGAGTTAATAGTCAATTTTCAGTTGTTTTTTTTCTTTAAGAAAACAACAAATTATTTAAATAAATAGAATATTTATATAAGAAAAATTGATGAATTGAATATTAATCCTTCTTTAAAAAAAATTTTATTTGCTTTCCTTTGAATAAATCCTTCTTTTATAAATTGTAAAATAATATATCAATTAATTATATAAATAGTATAATATTCTGTAATTAACAAAGAGGAGGGGGGGATTTTCAGGGAATATTATTATATGAAGATATATATATATATATATGAAGATAAAAAATCCGATATCTTAATATATGTTATCCCTTTGTAGTAAAGTTTAGAGTTGATATGGATATAAATGTGTATATTTAGTGGCTAATCAGTAGAGGATAAGAAGTGATCAAAAGAAGATATACAAAGAATATTGGATGAATTAAATGAATTAAATGAATTAATCATCAATATTATCTATTATCACATAGTATAATATAAAATGATACACATAATACATAATATAATATAATATAATATAATATAATGAGCTACACAATAAATTTGTGGTGCATCCACACAAATTTTCTCGTTCTGCTTTCTTTCCTTTCAGCCAGACAAACAAACGAAAAGACAAACAAAAAAACAACCAGCCAAAAAAATAAAAAAATAAAAAAATAAAATCTGCTTATTTTTTATTTTTCTCTTTTTTTTTTTTTAATTGCGCGCGGGGTTTCACATTTCACATTTATCTACAGCATTTATTTATTTATAATATTAATATATTTAATATTCAATGTTAGATCAGAAGACATTAGGGATATGATCATATATTTATATATATATATATATATATTTATTTATTTATTTATTTAATTACATACTGTTTAGATTGTTGGTAAGATATTCAGTAAATAAAGGTATAATACGATTTGTATCAACATTTCTAACACGATTAAGATTTATAAAATTTCGTTTTATCCTTTGTAATGAAGCAGTTGAAATTTGATTATTTGGTAATTCAACATAACAATCACTATTATCAATTATATTTTTAACTTTTAATTTACCAAATGAATCAATTTGTTGATATCCAATTATTTCATTAATAACTAAATTTGTTAATTTATCTAATTGTTGTAAATAATTTGATCCAACTGATGGTTTTAAAATTGTTGCTAAATTAGGTTTTGGTGCTTTATTTAAAATTAAAATTTGCCAAATTTCATTTATTGGTAATTCATTATCATCAAATGAAATTGTAATTAATGGTGAATCCCAACGTTTACTACCATCAGGTTCTTCAAATCTAGCAATCATTTGCTTTAATAAATCTTCATCCCATTTATCTTTATTATTTAATTTATTTAAATTTAATTCAAAACATTTATTAATTGGACAAATTATTTGAATTAAACAATTTGATGTAATTGCAGATTTGCATTCACAAAATAATTGATATCTAAATCCTTTATTATATGACATTGAATCTAAAATTACAATATTATTCTTTGAAATATCCCTTTTAATTGCTGACATTTGAATTGCCCTTGCTGATTTCTCACTATTGGATTCTCTATACATTTCCCTTTTAATACCTAATGATTCATCTGAATGTAATATAACTTTCATATTATATCCTTCTTCATTTGGTTTTAATGTTTTAATTTTATCCTCTAATTCTTTGGCTAATTTCTTTGCCCATGTAGATTTACCTGATGATGGGAATCCTGAAAATATTACTAATGGCATAGTTTATTTGTTATTATCTATTATTATATTCTTATATTATTATATTATTATTCTTTTTCTTACTATTCTTATATATGTGAAAAATGTGAAAAAAAAATTTATCCTTAAGATAATATAATAATAGAAAATGCGAAGAAAAAAAAAGAATTTTCATGTTTTTAAAAAAAGTGAAAATTTATTATCATTTTTTATCAAATATATATAATCTTTTAATTAATATACCGATATATAATCAATAATAGATATAAATGTCAGTAATTAAAAAAGAAATTATACCAACAACTACTAAAATAAAAAATGTATTTCAACCAAGAACAGAATTTCCAAATTATAGAGTTGTTTTAGCTCAATTAAAAGGTCATCAAACAAAAGCTTTAAATAAAATGACACAACTTGCACCACAAATTAATACAATTTTAGAATTAAGAGATGCTAGATCACCAATTTCATCATCAAATGTTTTAATTAATAAAATTTTTAAAAATAAAAATAAAATTATATTATATACAAAGAAAGATTTAAGTTTAATTAATAATAAATTATTAAATAAATGGCATTCAAAAAGGAATGAAAAATTTATTTCAATTGATTGTAGGAAAGATTCAAATATTGAAATTATTTTAAATAAATTAAAATTAAATTTTAAAAATTTAATACCACCACCACCACTTGGTTTAAGATTAATGGTTGTTGGTATGCCAAATGTTGGTAAATCAACTTTAGTTAATGGATTAAGAAAGAAAGGTTTAAATTCTTTAAATTATTCATTAAATTCAGATTTTAAATTTAAAAAAGTTGCTAAAACTGGTAATCATGCAGGTGTAACTAAAAATACAAGTGAAATTATTAGAATTTGTTCAAATCCTGAAATTTTATTATATGATACACCAGGTGTTTTATTACCACAAGTTAATAATATTAAAACAATGTTAAGTTTATATTTAATTGGAACTGTTACATCAAATGATGGAATTGATCCAGTTATTGCAGCTGATTATTTATTATATATGATTAATTTAAATGATAAAACTGGTAAATTTTATAAAAAATATATTAAAAATCCAACTAATAATATTTATGAATTATTAGATGGTGTTGGTAAATTAAATGGTAATAGATATAAAAGGAAAATTGATGGTAAATTTAAGACAAATTATACAGGTTGTGCAATTGAATTAATTAAAGAATTTCAAAAGGGTAAATTAGGTAAAATTTGCCTTGATGAAGAAGTTATTAAAGAATTAAGTTCAGAAGAATTTAATGAATTAAATAATTTGGAGATTAAACGTGTTGATAATTTAAAGACAAAATTAAATTTTAATGATAATGATGATAATAATAATAATAATAATAATAAATTAAATGACAATAATGACGGTAAAAGTAGTGGCAAAAAACATGTTAATAAAAAAATTGAGAGGCTCGTCAAACAAAGTAATCAATTGTTTATTACGTAATCACAGGGTGTACGGGTGTGTTGGGGTTTTCTATTTTTTTATTTTTTTTTTTTGCCTTTTTAAAAAATAAAAAATAAATAAAATAAATAAAATAAAATAAAATAAATAAATAAAATAAATAAAATAAAATATTTCTTAAGAGGAGGAGAGAGACTTAAAAAAAAAAGAAAGACAGGGTAAAAGACAGATTTAACACTTAATTTGATACATGTGTTTCCACTTTTTCTCTTTTTTTTATGTTTTTATATACCATATATACATACATATATACCATATATACATATATCCATTTAATCATAAACTTATCAATATAAACATAGCAATTATAACTATTATCGAATTTATTTGTTTGTTGATTTATTCATTTTTATTCTCTATTCATAAATAAATTATTAATAAATCATCATTCATAAATTATTTTTCTTTTTTTTTTTTAATAATGGATTCAATTTTAGATTTTTCAAAAGATCTTGATATTTCAGCTTTAGATACAGTAGTTGAAACATTTTATCGTGGTAAAGGTAATGATCAAAAACAAGCTCAAATAATTTTAACAAAATTTCAAGATCATCCAGATGCTTGGACTCGTGCTGATAAAATTTTACAATTTGCAAAAGATACAGAAACCAAATATATTGGTTTATCAATTTTAAATAATTTAATTAAAACAAAATGGAAAGCATTACCAAATGATCAAAGATTAGGTATTAGAAATTTTATCGCTTCAATGATAATTTCAATGTGTGATAATGATGAACAATTTCAAAATGAGAGAGCATTAATTAATAAATGTGATTTAACATTAGTTCAAATTGTTAAACAAGATTGGCCACAAAATTGGCCAAATTTTATACCTGAAATAATTCAATCAAGTAAAGCAGGTTTTAACGTTTGTGAAAATAATATGATTATTTTAAAATTATTATCTGAAGAAATTATTGATTTTTCAGCTGATCAAATGACTCAAGCAAAAGCTAGAAATTTAAAAAATTCAATGAGTAATGAATTTCAACAAATTTTTCAATTATGTTTTGAAGTTTTAGATAAAGCAAATAAAAATTCTTTAATTATTGCAACTTTAAATTGTTTATTAAAATATATTCATTGGATACCAACAGGTTATAACTTTGAAACTGAATTATTACCTTTATTAACAACTAAATTTTTACCAATTGAATCATTTAGATCAATTACAATTAAATGTTTAACTGAAGTTTCACAATTAATTGCACCACAATATGATTCAAAATTTGTTAATATGTTTGGTTTATCAATGGAAAGTATTTTAAAAATAATTCCAATTGATTTAGATTTAAAAAAAACTTATAAATTTGCATCATCATCAGATCAAGAATTTATGCAAGATTTAGCAATGTTTTTAGTTACATTTTTATCAAATCATTTAACACCTTTAGAACAAAATTTACAATTAAGAGATTTATTATTAGCAGCTCATAAATATTTAATTAATTTATCAAGAATTGAAGAAAGAGAATTATTTAAAACTTGTCTTGATTATTGGACAAAAATGGTTAGTGGTTTATATTTAGAAATTCAAAATTTACCATTACAAAATGCATCAGCTTTATTACAATTACAATATTCTTCAAGAGGTGGTGCACCAAATCCTGAATTTTTAAAAAATAAAAATTTACGTAAAGATATTTATAATGAAATTTTATCAAGATTAAGAGTTGTAATGATTGAAAATATGGTTAGACCTGAAGAAGTTTTAATTGTTGAAAATGATGAAGGTGAAATTGTTAGAGAATTTGTTAAAGAAAGTGATACAATTCAATTATATAAATCAATGAGAGAAGTTTTAGTTTATTTAACTCATTTAGATGTTAATGATACAGAATCAATTATGTCAGCAAAATTAGCTTCACAAATTGATGGATCTGAATGGTCATGGCATAATATTAATACATTATGTTGGGCAATTGGTTCAATTTCAGGTTCAATGGATGAAGAAAGGGAGAAAAGATTTTTAGTTTTAGTTATAAAAGATTTATTAGCTTTAACTGAAATGAAAAGGGGTAAAGATAATAAAGCAGTTGTTGCATCAAATATAATGTATATTGTTGGTCAATATCCAAGATTTTTAAGAGCTCATTGGAAATTTCTTAAAACTGTTATTAATAAATTATTTGAATTTATGCATGAAACTCATGAAGGTGTTCAAGATATGGCATGTGATACATTTATTAAAATTACTCAAAAATGTAAAAGACATTTTGTAATTCAACAATCTGGTGAAACAAAACCTTTTATTGAAGAAATAATTGAAAATATTCAAGAGACAACATCTGATTTACAACCACAGCAAGTTCATACATTTTATGAAGCTTGTGGTACAATAATTTCTGCTCAAAATTCAACTCCAATTAGAGAAAAATTATTATCTGATTTAATGAAATTACCAAATATTGCATGGTCAACAGTTGTTCAACAAGCTGGTGAAGATCCTCAATTATTATCAAATCCTGAAATTGTTAAAATTATTGCAAATATTATTAAAACAAATGTTTCAGTTTGTAAACCTTTAGGTCCAAATTTTTATTCACAATTAGGTTTAATTTATGTTGATATGTTATCACTTTATAAAGCTGTTTCATCATTAATTTCATTAGCTGTTCAAAATGATGGTTTAATTGCAACTAAAACTCCAAAAGTTAGAGGTTGGAGAACAATTAAAAAAGAAATTTTAATTTTATTAGAAATTTATATATCAAAAGCTGATAATGGTCATGAAATTGTTAGAGATTTAGTTCCAAATTTATTATCATCAATTTTAGAAGATTATAAAACAAATGTACCAGATGCAAGAGATGCAGAAGTTTTAAATTGTTTATCAACATTAGTTGAAAAAGTTGGACCAATGATTCCAAATGAAATTGTTTTAATTTTAGCAAATGTTTTCGAATGTACTTTAAATATGATTAATAAAGATTTTACAGAATATCCTGAACATAGAGTTGAATTTTATAAATTATTAAGAGAAATTGATTTAAAAGGTTTTAATGCATTATTACAATTTCCACCAGAATCATTTCAATCATTTATTGATGCAATTTTATGGGCATTTAAACATAATAATAGAGATGTTGAAAATTCAGGTTTAACTTTATGTTATGAATTATTATTAAATATTGAAAAATTAGGTCCACAAAATCAATTTGCAATTGGATTTTATAGACATTATTATTTCCCAATAATAAGTGATGTTTTTTATGTTTTAACAGATTCTGATCATAAAGCTGGTTTTAAACTTCAAACTAAATTATTATCAAAAATGTTAGAATTAGTTGTTAAAGATAAAATAAATGAACCAATTTATCCATCAGATGCTGCACCAAATGGTACACCAAATTCATTATTTTTAAAAGAATATTTAGGTAATATGTTAATGAATGCATTTAATCAATTACAAAAGGAACAAGTTTCAAATTTCTTACAAGTTTTATTTAATAGTTTTGATAATGAAACTAAATTTGCAGGTATTTTAAGAGATTTCTTAGTTCAAATTAAAGAATATGGTGGTGATCCAACTGATTATTTATTTGCTGATGAAAAAGAAGCTCAACTTTTAGAAAAGCAAAAATTAGATAAAGAAAAGGCAAGTAGAGTTGGTGGTTTGTTAAAACCTTCTGAAATGGAGGATTAAAATTCATAAATATATTATTTATGATTGTGTTGTATATTAATACATGAGAGAAAAGAAAATAATAATAAATTATATTATATTTTCTTATAAGAGAAAAAAAAAATTAGCTTATTTACTAATAACTTAGTATATTTAATCAATATAACTAAATACAAGTATCATTCTTACTATATAAAATTATTAATTAAATCAATTAAATAGATAAATAATAAATAGGTATATGTAATTGATATTTATTATAAATATATCATTCTGTTTATTTATAAATTACGAGTTGGACTTCGTTCTCTTTTATCTATTCCTTCTAGTCTATCTTTTACATCATTTGATTCAGTGTGATTGAATTTTGATTTAAATCTATTTCTAATATTTGAATTTTCAACAAATGCATAATCCATTTCAATTAAATTACCTAAAATTTCAAATTTATTATCCTTTTGTATTTCCATTATTTCCTTTGCATCTTCAACATCATGAAATTCAATTAATGCATATCCTTTCGCATATCCTGATTTTTTATCTAAATTTAAATGTAAATTAACAACTCTACAATATTCTTCAAAAGTATCAATAATATGATCTTCTGTTGTTTCAGGGTGTAAATTTGTAATTATTAATACATATCCTTCAATTGCTAATTAATAGAAAATAAAATTTGATTAATGTTAGTATTTTATTCCGAAGTTTCAATTGCATTATTAGATTACTTACATTCTGCAACAGGTGCATTTTCTGCCGTTAAAGGTCTAGATACACCTGCGATATTTAACTCATCCATATTTTTGAATAATATGAATGGATTAAAATTGATAAAACTTAAATGGAAATGATACAAAAGAGATAACTAAACTTTAGTTTGATTAATAGATCAAAATTTATTTTTTTTTTTTTCATGCACGCTTCATGAATTGATTTAATCTGTTGATGATCAACAGAAGAATCATACTTTTAATTTATTAATTTCCATTTCTTAGTATTCAGTATATAATATGATTGGAGGTAAAATAGATATTGACTTAAAGTTAGGATTGGAATATACAAAAGAATTTATAAATTTTTTAATAGGGGATGAAAATTTGAATATTTATAAATCAATTGAAATATTACCAAATGAATTATTTAATGAGAATAAAGATATTCAAAATGAACTAAAGAATAAAAAAATGCAAATATTATCAATTCAAAATGAGTTAATAATAAGTAAAGATTATTTTGGTAGAATTTTCTTAGAATCTTATCAATTTATATATAAAGAATCAAATAAGATTAAAATTACAGAATATAATTATAAAGATATAAGGATTGCAACATTTGGATTATTATTTACGACTCCAATAGATACAACGGCATTAAGGTTGAATTTTGATTGTCTAGCAAAATCTAATTGTAATTCTAATAGATTTATATTAGAAACTTATTTGATTATAGGTAATTTCCTTCAGTGTAATTATGAACGAACTAACAAATCATCATGTTTATGGAAATATTTTCAGAAATTACATATTCTAGTAAATGATTTAATTACTAATAATGATAATGAACAAGTTTTAAAAGAATTTCACATTAAGAGTGGTGATAAAGTTGAATTATTTAAAACATCAATAACTATATGCTTAAATTCAATTAAAGTTCATCCAATGAATTATTATGCATGTAATTCAATTAGATTTTTTATGGCTAATAGTTACATACAGGGCATTAAATATGAAAACATTCTAAGTTATTTGGTTGAAAAAAGTAAAGAATTATCTGTTGATTACAGTCTTTGGATTTCTATAAATGATTCAGTTATTGATCTAGTTAAAAATAATTTAGATTATTATAGAATTGAATGGAATGCTAATAACAATAATCAAAATCAATTTAAATTATCATATAATGTGAAATATTTGAATGAAATTTTTCAGGATATTTTCGAATATGGTAAATCTGTTGGATCTTATAATATGTTATTAGTTTCATATATTATTAATTACGAACTTGAATTTATTCCAAATTTTCAAAATAAATTCAAAGAATTTTTTGAAGAGTTTGAATATAGATACCAGATGAAGATTAGTTGTTCAAAGGGGTGTTTAATTGATTCCAATAATAATATTATTGATTTGAATAAAGATTTAATTTTACGAGATGAATTTCAGAAAGCAATGAATATGAAAAGAGTGTGGGAAATCTCAATAAATTTTGAGAAAGTAATTGAAAAGAAGGATAATATGATTTCTTTATAAAAAGAATATATCTGTCGTATTTAGGAATATATGTATATGTATATGAATGTTTGTATAATAAGGGGGGGGATAAAAGAAGAATTCAAAATCATAATTAAAATAAAAATAAAAATAAAAATTAATAGCGTTTATAGTTTGTCTGTCTGTTTGAACAAAAAATTGAGATAAAATAGAATAAAAACTAAAATGTAAATGTGAATATAAATGTAAATGTAAATGTAATGTAAACAAAAAAATCCAATAAAACGTCAGATATTATAAGAAAAGAGGAAGTGAAAAAAAATAAAAGAATAAACTATAAATATATTTAGTAAACAATCCAGTAGTATAGATATTTCAATATACACTTAAGTATTAATTTTTTTCATAAGCTGGGATTTCGAATTGATCAGTGAATTTTTGACCTGGTAAGAAAGGAGCAATTTCAAAGATATGATCTTGCATTTTCTTTGTATCATGTCTTACCTCATCTTTAATTAATGAATGATCTTTAAAGATAACAAATTCTAAATGTTCATTACCGAATTCTGTTGTTTCTTCAATTGATAATTTTTTAAATAATTTTGGTTGAAATTCAACACCATCTTCAAGTCTTTTCTTTGCAGCTTCCCTTTGAGATTCTTCAACTTTAAATTTTTCTTCAGTTGCAATTGTATGATTTCTAACTGCTAAAGCATTTGTTACTTTAATCCATAATTTTCTACTTTCATAATCACCTTGTTCAGAGATATCTCTAACTTTTGGTTTTAAAGGATTTGCTTTAAAACAATCAAAGAAAACTTTTGATTTTTTAGTTTTTAAATCTTTAATTTGCATAACTTCATTCCATTTACCATTAATTTCAAAAATTTTAGAATTTTTATCTTCAATAAAACCTTGAATTACATTATAACTACCAGATATAAAACCTTTTGTTTTAAATTCAATATCTGCAATTAAATTTGAATTTGAATTTTTAATTAACAGATGATCACCTAATTCAAATTTTAAAGTACCAAATAATATACCTCTAGCGTACATATTTGGTTGTGATAATGTATAAACTTCAGGTTTACCAGTTTTTTCATCTAAAATATTAAAAAATGTTAATTTTGTTAAACCTTCCATCATTGCAGCTGTTGAATTACCTAAAAATCTTGATTTTGGTTCAACTAATCCATCAATTCTAATTCCATGTTCAGGTATAATATAAAAATATGAAGATTTTGGTGGATGATGAGATGTTTGTTCAGCTACATAAAATGCTTGAGTACCATCAGGTAAATCCCAATAACATGTAAAATATTCACCTAAAATTGGATTTAAAGGTTTTTTAACAGCTTTTGGTGCAATATGCCAACAAGACATATACCATTTAACAACTAATAAAAATCTATCTAATTTATTCTTTGAATTAACAGCTTCAATTAAAATATCAGGTTGTTGTAATTGATTTGTAATTCTTTCTAACATTGATTTTCTTTCAAGTATAAAAGTTGGTAATGTAATTCTTGATAAATCACAACCAGGTCTTAATTGTGAAATTATACCCATTAAAATTGATTGACCTTGATCATCAACTTCATCAATATCTTCAACGTTAACATTTGAATCTTGTGATGTTGAATTATTATTATTATTATTATTATTTGTAGATGAAACTGATGATGATGATGGTGATGGGGATGAATTGTGATGATGAGTTGAATGATTCGAATCTCCTCTTCCTGTGAAAAAGAAAAAAGATAAATAATTAATTATTAAATGTTAGAATCACAATATATATGAATGTATATAAAAATATTTAGAGAGGGAAATAAAACATACCTAGTAATTTTGACTTTAAAGAATGCATTATGAGATGATATTATTGTATAATTGAATTAGTATAAAAAAGTGTAAATACACATCAACAGATATATATGTACCAAGAAAGCAGAGTTGTGGAAAGAGAAGAACAAGAACAAAAGAACAAGAGAACAAAAGAGAATGAAAGCAAACAGTAAATGTGTTAAACAGATAAGCTCAGTTTCGGAAATGAAATGTGGATTATATAAATAATATATGTGTATAACTAAATAACTGAAATGCTCAGCTGAAAAGAAGGGAAAACACACAAAACAAACGAAAAGCAAAAAAAATAAAAAATGCAAATTCACCGGCCGCCTCTCCCATTAATTAATTAATTATTTATTTATTTATTTATTTATTTATTTTCTGTTCAAGGGTCTGCGTCGATCGTCCATCTATTTTAATCAACTTTGTATTTTATATTTTATATTTTATATATTTTATATCATATTTTATATATTACATTGCTGTAACAACAGCTGGTTTATGTTATCAATTGACTTGTTTACGATGATGTTGTCGGTACTTTATTATTGTTAGTATTATTATTATTACTATTATTATTACTATTATTAGTATTATTAGTATTATTACCAACAAATCCATTACATGAACTATTAGGTGTTGAACAAACACTTTCACTACCACTTTCAACCATTTTAACTTTTTTATTTATACTATCATTTTTATCAGTTTTCCTCTTTTTAGTCTTAATTGGCCTAATTTCACCTTCATCATAAACATCATTTGGTAAATCCCAAAGTTTAACATATTTAATACTTAATGAAAATATTTCTTTATTATAATAAATCCAATTTTTACAAATTTGATCAAATTCTGTACATGGAATTTGAATATTCATTTTCTTTTCTTTACCTTTTAAATCTAATTCTAATCCAATATAAAGTTTCATTAAATGTACAATTAATTTACCTTCATTTTTAATATCTTGTTCTAATTTATTAATATCCATATCTTCAGTAATTTTAATCTCTTTTAAATTATCTTTAGCAAATTTTTCACCTTCAATTGTACCATATAATTGATTTATAATTGAAATTTGTTCTTGATTATTACAAATATATGAAATCATAAATGGTTTAACAAATGGATGAGCTATTACAATTCCATTTATATTTTCAATTTTTAAAACTAATAATCTTAATTTTGATTCAACCATACCACACCATTTAATATGATCTTCATATTTAAAATTTGTTGATGCAATAATTGTTAAATAATATTTATAACGATAAAAATAATCATGTTTAATAAATAAATCACTCCATTTTTTTTCACCTAATTGAATTTCATTCATTATCTCAGATGCCCTTTTCATTTCTTTTAAAATAATTTTTTGAGTTGATGCAGTTATATTATGAGTTGCACACATTGATGGATATGCAGGTGTTATAACTGGCATTCTATGACCTTTATCTTGTCCATATAATTTTGGATTCCAAATTCTAACTGGTAATGGACCATCTTCAATTGGTTTTAATAAAACAGGTTGTGGCCATTTCCATTGTAAATAAATATGAAAAAATTTTGAAACAATTACAGCTCCAACTGCATTTGGATAAAGTTGACAAATTCTAGCAACTAACATTGCCCAAGCAACACCACCTGGGAATCCAAACATATTTGCATAAATTGCCCTCCTTTGAGCCCATAATTTAATAGTTCTTAATGCATGCCTAAAAACTGTCTTTTGTGGTACTAATTGTAAAATTTGATCTGTAACTCTTGTACCATTTAAAGCTCTTAAATCTTTATCATCAATATTTCTTAATAAATTATTATCCTCTAATGTTAAATTTAATGGTATTTGAGGTATATCTAATCTACCACAAATTAAATCAATATCAATTCCATCAAAAATTGTTTTAATAATTGGTACAAATGCATCAGGTACTGCTTGAATTTTTTGAATTTCTGGTCTTTGCTTTAATAAATTATAAAAAACTGTAAAAAAATCATCCCTTGTAACATGTTTTGGTACAACAACTAATGTATCAATATCTGATCCAGGTCCATAAACACCTAATCTATAAGATCCAAATGTAAAAATTTTACCACCTGCATCTTTTGCCATACCTTCACTCATATTTTTAGATCTTGAAACTGTATAAACAAAAGTTTGAGTTAATTGTTGTAAAATTGATAAAACTTTCCTTCTCTTTTCAGTTTCTGCCTCTGATTCAAATGAATTTTGATTTCTTAATTCTTCAATCATTGAATCATTTAATGCAATTTCAGATTTTGTTGGACCATCAGTTGAAATTGGTGGTGTAACACCATATTGTTTAATTGGATGAGTATTTATAGAATTCATTATCAAATGAAATTATAAATATATTAATTGTTTATTTGATTATCTATCTATCTATTTATCTATTATCTATTTATCTATTTATCTATTTATCTATTTATCTATTTATCTATTTATCTATTTATCTATCTATACGTATTTGTTTTTGTATTTTTTATATTTAGGTATTTATATAATTATTTATTACTAATATATTATTCAAATTATTAATTTAAAATTATTGTAATTTTTAATCTAAATTTTTTATTTTTATTTCTATTTTGTAACTGTGCAGTGAAATAATTTGAATATCAAATAGATTAATTGATCTGATAATTATATATTAGAATTTATCAATGAATAGATGATAATAACGATAATAAACAATATTGTTAATTTGAAAAAAAAATCAAAGAGAAATAGAGCCACAAGCCACAAGAAATAATTTTAACCATTATTATTATTATTACGATAATTAGTGTTTTGTATCAAATATTTAAAATATTAAGTAATAAGGCACTTCCCTCACCAAATTTGGCCATTTTCTGAGAAAATCTCAAAAAAACTCAAAAATTGCAAGGAAAAGCAAAAAAGCAAGCAAAAACATTAAAAACATTAAAAATATTAAAAATATTAAAAATATTTCCCTTAACAGCGAAGAAAAAGGAAATTTACGCGTAATTTTGCAAATTTTGTATGGAAAAAAGCCTGTGTACGGGTGTAGAAAGATTACATGTTTAATCGCTGCTTATGTAATCAACAAAAATTATGATCTTGTTGAAATTAATAAAAGAATTTTAAATATTTTTTAAATCTTTTTTTTAAAATTTTTTATAAAAATATTGATTAAAAGATTTAATTACTTAATTAAAGAATGCCTATTATAATTAAACTTGTAATCAATTAGAACTTCATTACCATATGCATTAAATAAATGACTATTAAAAAAGGTTACAGATTATTCAAAAAATGTGTCCAAGAATCAATATTGAAAACTAACTTGCTAGTTCTACATATAACAACTGGGCGTGTGGCGTAGTTGGTAGCGCGCTCGCCTTGCAAGCGAGAGGTCATCGGTTCGACTCCGGTCTCGTCCAATATATTTTTTAATTTTATAATTATTTTTTTTTTTTTCAATTTATTATTATAAATTTCTTAAATTTTAATTTTTCTTATTTTTGCTAAAATGGCTATATTTAATAATAAGACTTCTAAATTCTATTAAATAACCTTTATTTTTCCTATTATAATAAAGGACTAATAAGGAACAGATAATAAGTGATACTAAAAATGGGGAATTCTGCTTCTAAATCTACTAGAACTTTAAATAAAGCTGTCAAATTGAATTCA
The DNA here is from genome assembly GCA_030570435.1 of Pichia ethanolica. NCBI lineage: Eukaryota > Fungi > Ascomycota > Pichiomycetes > Pichiales > Pichiaceae > Pichia > Pichia ethanolica. The sequence continues at coordinate 4,961 of JAJLVP010000308.1, read as the reverse complement.
ACAAATAATTTAAATAATGTTAAAAAACAAATTACTGATAATCATTTAAATACCAATTTTACTAAAAAAAGTGATAATAATGAACCAAAGATTTTCACTAAGAGACCACCGCAAGAATTTGAAAAAATGGGTGATGAAATAAATAGTGAAATAAATGAAAATGATAAACAATTTAGTGGTAATAAACTATTTGAAGAAGCTGTTAATAAAGGATTAGTTAAAATTAATGATAATCAAGCAAAACAGTCATTTAATCCAAATCATGAATCAATTAGAGTTTTAAAAAATAGAGTTAATGTTGAAAAACAATATGAAGGTTTATTTATACCAAAAAATGCTGATAAACCAGATATACCTGAAAGATTTTTAAATGAAGAACAAAAAAGACAATTATTAGATCCAAATGTAATGAAGAAAAGATTAAATAAAACAGGTATAAATAAATACGGATTATTTGATTCAAATCATTTATCTGATTTAATAATTGATTATAAAGTTTTAGGAAATGATGAATTTATTAAAAATTGTAAAGAAGATAAAATTAGTGATGAAAATATAAATAAATTAAAACAATTTATTGATGATGGTTTAATTAATTTACCAACTCATAAAGTTACATTAAATGAAACAATAGATCCAAATTCAAGGCAAATAAAGCAAAAATTAATAATTGTTAAAGATGATTGGGTAAAATCAATTAAAGAAGATATAGAGAATGAAAAGGCAAATAAATTAAATTCTAAATCAAACTCAAAGAAAGATCTTGAAGTTTTCGAACAATTTAAAATGTTAGAAAATTTAGTTAGTAAATCTCAAATAAGTTCGAAAAAATCAGATGGTCCAATTGATCAAGTTGAAACTGTAATGAACAGACCAAAGAAACAACTAGTTAAAGAAATTAAAAAAATGTTATAATTTAATATTAGAAATGAATCTTTATCTTCTTCCCCTTCCTTGTACAAAATTTAATTTATTATTAATATCATATATATTATGAACATGTAATTCTTATAAATATTTTATAAAAAAATAAAAATAAAGATAAAAATAAAGATAAAAATAAAATAAAATCAAACTATTAATCATTTATTATATTTTCAAAGGAAACTCTAGTCATTTTATCGAAAATTTTATCAATTTGATTTTTTGGTTGAATTATATCAGATTTTTCATGTTCAATTACAAATAAACATTCATCAATTTTGATATAATGTAACGGAAATTTTTCAATTTCTATACCATCAATTAATGATTTTGGTAAATAAATGATTCTCCACCATTGATCGAAAATACCTGGATACATATTACCTAAACCAAAATGCATTGGTACAGCACTTGAACCAACAATCCAAAAATTTTCTAAATTTGGTAAATTTTTAAATAATAAATTTTTAAATAATAAAATATAATCAAATTGAACTTGAATTCTTAAAGATTTTAAAGATTGAAATTTATTTGAAATTAATTTTAGTAATTGATCTTTTTGTAATTGTTCATCTAAATTAATTAGATTTTTCTCTGATCTAATTTCAATTGATAATTTTTCAATTGAATCTTTTTGTTTTAAAATTACTAAATTTAAATATTTATTGATTAATTCAATTAATGAAATTTCATGCATATTATTATATCTAATTGTTAAATCTAATTCTTTAATTTGATTTAAATTTATAAATTCTTCAAAAAAATTAGGAATTAAATCATCAACTGTTGATCTTAAATCCAATCTAATAAATTTTAAATTACATTCATTACAATTCTTGTAAAATGTATGTAATAAAGATTCATTTGAATTTGATGAAATTATACCAATATCAGATAGTTCTAAATAGGTTAGATTTTTGAAAAAATTAAAATTATTATTACCGTTATTGTTTTTGATTAATAAATTTTGATTTATATTAATTGAATTCAATGATAAACTTTTCAAATTTTCATAATTATTTAAATAATTAAATAAATAATTACATGGATGTAATTTTATATCATCTGAAAATTCTAATAAATCATATAATTTGCAAGTTTTATGAATAGATTCTAATTTTAAATTTTTCAACTTAAAATTATTATTTAAATCAATTAAATTTAAAATTTCGTTTAATTTAATACCTTGATTAATTGGTCCAATTGATAATGTATTTAAATTCTGAAATTTTAATAAATTATTATCAATTATTTCATTAAATGGCTTTGTTGATAAATGTTTATTTATATTAAGATTTATAATCGTTAAAGTTTCTCTTGAATATTTATCATTTAATAAATTTTTCAAAATATTAAAACTAACTGGTGAATCTATATTTAGACAATTTAATCTTGATTTTTTAAAAAATGATACATTATTATCATCATAAAGGCCGATTAAAATCGATTCAAAATCATAAAATTCTAATGGTAGACTTATAACATTTAAATTTTTGATAAAAATCCAATAGTTTTTATCATAGTTATTAATATTATTATTTAATGATTTAATTAATGATAAAAAATTGCTTTTATTTCTAATAAATGTAGTAGATCTATATAAATACTCTTTTTCAAATTGAGAAAAATTGCAGTCAATTGTTATCGATTTATATAAGATTGGTATACTTAAATTGTAGAATAATTTACAGGATTTTAGTAGAGAAATCAAATCAAATTGAGTTAAATTATTTGAAATTAATTCAAATATATCAGGTATAAAAAATTCAGTGATATTTGTATTCATTGTTTAAAATCAAAGAGAGAAAACAATATATTTGAAAATTTGCAAATCTTCATTTCCGTAGCAGAAACTCCTTAACTTGGATAACCTAGATATAAACCTATATATATATGATCTCTAAATGAAGACTTAAAAAAAGAGACAAAGAAGAAGAAAACATGTTTAATAAAAGATCAACAATTTAAAACAATTCCGCCCAATTGAAAACGAGAGCGATAAACCCGTGTTTGTTTCTTTAAATTGTTAGCAAGTAAATCATTTATATACCTTTTTTTACTGTTGATATTGTTGATGGTATTGTAAGTGTAGCAGACACTATGGTTACTTTTGATAATTATCAAGTTGGGAAGAATAAAACTTCTTCAAAACCACAGGAATCATTTGAATCCGTTGAAGATCCATTAACTTCGATTCAATCACAAAGTACAGAAATATATGAAAATAGTGATTTAATTGATTTAAATCTAGATAATAAAAATGATAATAATGATAATAATGAAAATATACTAAGTGATACATCATCAATTTCATTTGAACTGTATGATGATAAGATTTCACGTGAAAAGATAATATCACAATTAAATGAATTTGAGAATGAATTTGAAAATGACAAAGAAAAGAAAAATATTGGAGATTTTTTATTAAAATACTATAAATATCGAGAATTAAATGATTTATCAAATGGAGTTGGGGAATTAATTAAAGGTATTGATACTGATTTAATTGAACTTGTTAATGAGAATTATTTAAGTTTTATAAATTTAGGTAAATCAGTTGATGGATCACTTGATTTAATTCATGATATTAAAATTGATTTAACAGATTATTTAAAAAAATTAAAATTAAGTAATAAATCAATTGATGAAGATTTAAATAAAATTAAAAAATTACAAGATTCTAGATTAAATTTAATTAAAATGAAAAGTTTATTAAAAAAAATAGTTAAATTAAATGAAATGATTGAGTGTTTTGAAAAATTATGTAATAAATTTGATAAATTTGATAATAGATTTGATTTATTAAAAGAATTAGTTGGATTATATTTTGGTATTAATACAATGTTTTTAAAGTTATTAAATCAAATTAATCAAGATAATTTCCAAGATTTAATTAATAATGGAGTTTTCTCAAATTTAAGTAAAAAAATGAATGGATTAAAATTAGAATTTAAAAGTTTACTTTCAAATTATTTATCACATTTAAGGGAATCAAATCAAACTAATGATGAAATATTTGAAGTTTTTAAATTATACCAATTATTAAATTTAACAGATGATTTTAAAAAATCGTTATAAATAATTTTTTATAATGATTTATATTTACTAAATAAAGATAATTTATTTAATTATATAGATGTATATATGAAGAATAATAGTGGTAAAAAAAAAACAGCGGAAAAACCCCATAATAAGATATAAAATACAACGTAATGTAAAGCCTAGAAAAGAAAAGAATAAGAATAATATTGAAGATAAAAAAGAGAAAAGAAAAAGTAAAAAAAAGAATAAATAATAAAAGTCAACTAATTGACTTCCCAACCATCCATATTAAGTTTTTTGTAAACTTGAGATTGAACATCCTTCCAAATATTTAATTTAATATCATCAGTAATAACAGGTTTATTATCTAATAATACTTTTTTGTATAAACTCTTATTTGAATTTTTATTTAAATTTGAATTTAAATTTGAATTTAATTTTTTTTCATTAATTACTTTTTTCAATTTCGAAATTTTTGATTTAAATTCAGATCTACATTCATTTTCAATACCTAAATTTAAAAGATAATTTTCAATTATATTTCTCCATTCAAATTTAAAATAACAATCAAATTGAATATTATTTAATAAATTTTTTTCATTAAAATTTTGAGGATTAATATTAAATGAATCAATTAAAATTTGTTTATGCCTTAATCTTGCCCTTTCAACAATATAAGTTGCAGTTTTTAATTTAAAAGATAAATCAAATTTTGATTCTTTATAAATTTCAGAATGAGCTAAACTTTCAATAATTTGATTATCATTTAAATAATTTGGTATAATTTGAATTTTAAATTTTATATTTGGATAAGGTGATTGAATCTCAGGTATTTTATTATTAATCCATTCAGGTTTTAAATCTGGATAAATTAATAATGATCTTAAATCATTTAATTCCCAATTTTTTAAAGGTCTTTTAGTAAAAATTGGACGTCCATTTGAGAATTTTTCAACTTCTAAATCTGGTGAATAATAATCACTAAAATCTTTTGG
>JAJLVP010000307.1:0-50012 GCA_030570435.1 Pichia ethanolica | reverse complement strand
ATTTTTTTTTTCAAGGTTTTTTTTTTAATTTTTTTTTTTAATTTTTTAAATTTTTAAATTTTTTTTATTAAGTTCAACACATGGCCCACATCAATCCGTTTTGATGCTGTAGATTTATATTCTATCTATCATTGTTACATATCTATTTATTTTATATTTATATATATATATATTTATAGATATAATATATCAATAGTAATTATTTCTATTTCATAAAGTATATTCTTTAATATCTCTTTATTTAAACAAAAATAAAGTATCTTAAAATAATGACTGATATTACAACAAAAGCCGTTAACTCAATTAGAATTTTAGCTGTTGATACAGTTGCAAAGGCAAATTCTGGTCATCCAGGTGCTCCAATGGGTATGGCACCAGCTGCTCATATTTTATTCTCTCAATTAAAGACAAATCCAAAAAATCCAACTTGGATTAATAGAGATAGATTTGTACTTTCAAATGGTCATGCAGTTGCACTTTTATATGTTATGTTACATTTATTAGGTTATCCAATTTCAATTGATGATTTAAAAGAATTTAGACAATTAGATTCAAAAACTCCTGGTCATCCAGAAAGTGAAACTCCAGGTATTGATGTTACAACTGGTCCTTTAGGTCAAGGTATCTCAAATGCTGTTGGTTTAGCAATTGCTCAAGCAAATTTTGCTGCAAAATATAATAAACCAAATTATAAAATTTCTGATAATTTTACTTATACATTCTTTGGTGATGGTTGTATGATGGAAGGTGTAGCTTCTGAAGCTTGTTCTTTAGCTGGTCATTTAAAATTAGGTAATTTAATTGCATTTTATGATGATAATAAAATTTCAATTGATGGTTCAACTAATATCGCATTTACTGAAGATGTATCAAAAAGATTAGAATCTTATGGTTGGGAAATTATTGATGTAATTAATGCAGATACTGATTTTAATGCTTTATCAAATGCAATTGAAAAAGCTAAATTATCAAAAGATAAACCAACTTGTATTAAAATGACAACAACAATTGGTTATGGTTCATTAAAAGAAGGTACTTCTGGTGTTCATGGTTCTCCATTAAAAGCAGATGATATTGTTCAATTAAAGAAAAAATTTGGTTTTGATCCAACTAAATCATTCTTTGTACCAGAAGATGTTTATGATCATTATAAAAATGTCGCATTAAAGGGTGAAAAGGCAAATAATGAATGGAATACATTATTTGATGCTTATTGTCAAGAATATCCTGAAGAAGGTGAAGAAATTTCAAGAAGATTATCTGGTAAATTACCAACTAATTGGGATAAATTATTACCTGTTTATACTTCAAATGATGGTGCTTTAGCTTCAAGAAAAATGTCTGAAATTGTACTTTCAAAATTAGAACAAGATTTACCTGAATTAATGGGTGGTTCAGCCGATTTAACTCCATCTAATTTAACTAGATGGCCTGATGCAATCGATTTCCAAGCCCCATCAACTGGTTTAGGTGATTATTCTGGTCGTTACATTCGTTATGGTGTTCGTGAACATGCAATGGGTGCAATTATGAATGGTATTGCAGCTTTTGGTGCAAATTATAAAGCTTATGGTGGTACTTTCTTAAATTTCGTTTCTTATGCAGCTGGTGCTTTAAGATTATCTGCTTTATCTGGTCATCCAGTTATTTGGGTTTCAACTCATGATTCAATTGGTTTAGGTGAAGATGGTCCAACACATCAACCAATTGAAACTTTAGCTCATTTTAGAGCAATTCCAAATTTAATGGTTTGGAGACCAGCTGATGGTAATGAAGTCTCTGCTGCTTATAAAGTTTCATTAGAATCAACTAAAACTCCTTCAGTTATTGCATTAACTAGACAAGGTTTACCACAATTAGAAAATTCATCAATTGAAAAAGCTTCAAGAGGTGGTTATGTCATTCATGATATTGAAGATGCAAGATTAATTTTAGCTGCAACTGGTTCTGAAGTTTCATTAGCAATTGATGCAGCAAAGGAATTAGCTTCAAGTGGTGTACCAACAAGAGTTGTTTCATTACCTGACTTTTATACTTTTGATAAACAATCACATGATTACAAAAAGAGTATTTTACCAGATGGTATTCCAGTTATAAGTATTGAAGTTATGACTACTTATGGTTGGGGTAAATATGCACATGCTCATATTGGTCTTGATCATTTCGGTGCATCTGCTCCAGCAAAGGAATTATTCAAAAAATTCGGTTTTACAAAAGAAGATGTTGTTGAAAAGGCAAAGAAAGTTGATGCTTACTACAGTGATAAATCAGTTCTTTCAAGACTTGACACTCCATTCTAATTTAATGATTTTTAATTTCTAATTTAATGTTGATCTTGCTTTCCCAATATTAATATTTTAAAATGAATACTATTATTTATATTAATTATTTATACTATATAAATACTCGTTGTCTATTATTTAATGACTTGATAAACAATTTATTAATATGCTTTTGTTTTTTAAAAAAAAATAGTCTACAAAAGAAATGAGTATTATTATAAATTGCCATAGTGTGGAACATGCACCGCCACAGAAAATCACGTGAGCTCAGACAAATATTATATATATTATATTAATTTTAAATTAAATATTAAATTGTTTATATGTAGAACAGCACTTTTATGTTTTCTTCACTCGCCACCGTTCTCCATTTTTTCTTTTCCTTGGTGATTAAAAGTTGTTCGTCGATTGAAATTTGGAAAAGAAAATAACTTGATAAACAATGCATCTTACCATTGTTGATATATCTTTGTCCATACTTTTACTACTTATATCTAACGTTTCTTTTAATCTTACAGTTTTTACTTATTTCATTTACTCCTTATTTCTATTACATCTTCTTGTTTTTCATTGAGATTAATTATAATTTAATAGACAATGTCACATAACAAATCTCAAGCAACAACTGCCAAAAATAAAGCTCGTTTGATGAAGCTTTTACAGGATCCAAGCAACAAACATTGTGCAGATTGTAAAACATCTAGAAATCCAAGATGGGCTTCATGGAATTTAGGTTTGTTTATCTGTATAAGATGTAGTGGTATACATCGTTCATTAGGTACACATATTACTAGAGTTAAAAGTGTTGATTTAGATTCTTGGACAGATGAACAAACAGAATCAATGTGTAACTGGGGTAATAAACGTGCAAATGCATATTGGGAAGCAAAATTAAAACCAAGATCAGAAAGTGAAATTGAATTAGGTGGATATGTTCCTCTTGAAGGTAAAGTTGAGAGTTTTGTACGTACCAAATATGTATTAGGTAAATGGAAAGATGATGGTCCTAGAGATCCATCAAGATATTCTAATGTTATTTCACCATCGGTATCCCAACCAAGTCAAAATTCCCAACAACCACAACAAAATGTACAGAATAATGACCCACTATCATCATTATTAGACCTTTCACCACATAAAGGAGAACCAGTTCAACAATCAGCTTCAACATCTTCTTTGCTTGATCGTCCTTCAAATATCAACAGATCACAAACAAACCCAACGTTATCTCTTTTAGAACAACATTCTAACTCTAATAGCGCATCATCTTCTTACACCAAAAACCACCATCATCACCATCATCATACTCACAATAATCATCATGATAATCAGCAACAGCAACAACAGCAACAGCAAAAAATTAATAATCGCCCTGATTTGAAAAAGAGTATATTGAGTCTGTATTCCACTCCGAGTCCTGCAGCAAGTAATGTATCTGTCGGTGGTTACTCAACTAATACAATGAATCGTACTGCATCAAATACTGGTTCAAGTGCAAACTCTACATTCTCATCATTTAATACAATTCCTAATAACAACATAAATATTTCAGCTTCAAATATCTGGAATTCAAACACTACAGGCAATTCAACTACATCCTCTAAAAATATCGTTGATGAAGATCCTTTCAAAAATGTATGGAGTTAGCCATGTTTTATTTGGTACATAATATATATATCTATATTCATTCATATACACTTCTCTAGTTAATATTTAATATTCTTAAATTAACATTTATATTCATTATGTAAAAATAATACTAATAATATCTAATAACCAATTCTGTTTCGAACTTCGATGATTTTCTCCTCAACTTGATGAACATTTCTTTCTAATAATTTTGCAATTTCAATTTTGGTAGTTGTATCTAATTTGAAGAATTCATCAATTATATCACCATCGATACATGATTTTTTTGGGACGTAATAACTTCTAAATTTCAAAATATCTCTGTCAACTATCATTAGGTTGTTGTTTTCAGTCTTTGAATTGTGTTGTTCAAACTCACCGATATTTAAACCTTGTAAAACATATCTAATAAGTTTTTCTAATTCTCTAAAAAAATTAACCTCTTTTATACTTTTCATTGCTTCTAGTGCACCTATGGTACCATTTATACCACTGTAAACAATAACTTCATCACCTCCAATACCAATTTTATCACAAAATATACCCGTAATGAGATCTCCAACGTAAAAACTCATCAAGGTATCAAATTTGATTTTATCTTTCCAATTATTGCCATTGAATCCAGTCACTTTAGTATTAACTTTTTGTGAACTTTCTATTTCTAAATTAGAGACAGGATTTCTTAGAACTGTTAATGTTCCAAATTTATCTCCAACAATTACTGTATCATGGTCCAATATTAAACTCCTTGTAATATGACGATTAACACAATCATCAACTAACGGTATCAATATGTTATTATTGACATCATAAATTATAATATGAACACTGGATCTAATATCACTGATGTATAACCTGAAGCCAGATGTTTGAATATCAATAATATTATGCACTCCATTAGTTTCTAGTTTCAAACCTGATTTCCTTAACATCTGAATTTTACCAAGCTCGTAAATACCAATTTCACTACCAAAACCTAAAACTACACGACCTTGAAATGCTTTTATCGATAAAACAGGTTGTGGAAATTCATGTTTATATAGATATTTTAAACTTCCATCTCCTTCGATGTGATAAACTCTAATATAACATTCACCATGTGTTTTAATACCTTTAATAGGTTGGAAATTTGTTATTGTACTTACAAGTAAATAATCACCAATCTTATTGTTATGTTCTAACGTGGAAATAGCAAGCCTACATATGGTCTGGTTAGATAATAATTCAATTGTTTGTCCAATAGCTAAATTTTCTATCGAAAACACATGTATACAGGAGGCAACGGCTGTTTCTTTTGTTGGATAACCAAAATTTTGGGAGTCTTCAAATTTTTTAACAAATTCATCTTCAATATTTCCATACGTTATAATTTCATCGGTATCTGAAATATTTTCAGTCGTTTGAAAGAATGAATCAATATTCATCTCAGAACAACCAATATAACTCATTTTATAATCATTACTGTCACAAATGGTCCTCGGTGTGTATCTTAATGGTATAGCTTCAATGTTATCCATTGATTGTAGTCGATTAAGAATAAGTTTTTGTAGGTCATCATTTTTTTCATCAATAATATTAAATAATGGGACTGAAACAATACTTAATTTATCGTCATGAGCCAGAATCAAACCTTGAGGGACATCAGCAGAATGTAACGAAACTGCACTACCATAAGTTTTAGAATATTTGGATTCTTCTTCCTCTTCATCGTCAATGAATTTTTCAGCTATTGGCAAGGGAATCAATTTGATATCATCAAAAGTTTGTGGAACAACTAAAAACGTAGTTAAAGAATTAATTGCTGCAATCGTCATAGATTGATTTTCCTTATTAGTAATTTTTATTGGAACAATTTTCAAAGGAGATGCAACAATAAATTTCATGTTAGGCTTAGTGAGTTTTCCCTCATCTGTCAATTCATAACGTAAATAGACACCGTTTTTTAAACCAACATGAACAAAATTTTTAACAGAATTTTTGTTAACCAGATTTGTATTAGAAGCATTATCTTCATTCCTATCCTCATTATCATAATCCAATATTTTATCATTAAAAGATGTTATTAATGTGGATGAGCCAACATCATACAATTTCGTACTGAACTTGGATTCTAATTTGTTATTAGGGTCTGTTGACAAAACATGAATGGTTGAATTCTTACATGTCACAACTATGAAAGGAGATCTGATTCTATTTTTTGGTACATCACCAATGGCAATAGAAGTAATAGATGTATCAAACTCTTTATGAGAAGAATACTCCACTAACGCATCATTTTCATCTGACTGTGACACTTCAAAATAAACAATGCTACCATTAGACAGAGCTAATACAACTTGTGTATTTGTACATACAGAGTGGATAACCTCTATTCCAGGTGGTGGATTCCAATCAATAGATTTAATAGGTTCATCGTTTTCTGAATAAAAAATTTGCTTTAAACCAGTTGCATGAATCTGTACTATTGAATCATTACCAATTTGAAAAACGTTTAATGTTGTAACTGTGTCTATAAATCCAGAATTTTCTGCTTCTTCAACTTCTTCACCGATGCTTAAAATAATTGAACCGTCAAAAAAAGATAAAACTATAAATTTATCAAATTTGTCAGATTTATGAATCTTACAGGTAAAAGCTTGTATAATCTTGGATGGTAATTCTTGGGTGACAATTTCTGTCACTGAAATTGTTCGTTGTAATACCTTTACCGATGATCTTGCGCCAGTACCGGTAATTGAATATAATTCTGGTAACGAAGATACAAAATCATTATTGCTTAATCTTAAATCCATCAGAGGACTCAGATTATTATTTATAGTTACTAGATTTATATTTTCAGATTTCCTTAAGTTAAAAGTTATTAAGTCTGTCTCTTCCTCATAAACAGACTGTTCATCGGGATACTCATCAGAGCTCCATTCCTTCTCATTTTCAGAAGTACCCAATTTTTCAAATTGATAAATATAATGATCACCCTGTTGAGAATCTGCATATAAATAGCCACTTTTCAAAATAACAAGTGAATTACAAATAGGTATAGTGTCAAAATATCTGATTTTGATACATGCAACCATACCAGGTCCGTTGTTTCCTTCTGGTAAATCATATTTTGTTTCTTGAGTTGTTGTATACTCTAATGTAACTTTGAATAAATCACCAAACTGATTTTGAACTAATATGAAAAATGCATTCTTCATTTTATGTACAACACTACAAATAATTATCGATTTTGTGTCGGCTGATTCATTGTTTCTTAATGGTATAGGTATATTGTGTGTTGGCTTGAATGGACATTTATACTGGATCATACCTTCTGAGCATAATAAAACACCACTCGGACCATCGAATCCACCTGGTATGGAAATTATATGATTTGATGAATCCGGTATGGTTTCTGTGTTTTTAAGAATAACATGATTGAGTCCTAAATCAAATTCATAATAGTTTAATAATTTTATTGTTTTTTCATTCACATGATTACTATAATCTACTTCTATTGCAGCAAATATTGGGTTTTCATAACCAGTGTCCATAGCAACTATATTATATGTTAAAAGATGATTTCTATTGGCCTCAATTGGAGACATAATTGATAATTTATTTGAATAACTATCGTTTTCTCTTGTAACTGTATATACTATCTTGTTTCTTTCAAGTGCTGTTAACATAACAGCTCTTCCTTTTGGATCAACAGAAATATAATCTCCAGGTGATAATCTACGAATACCAGTTTTGTAATATGTTTCATTTTTGATTGGAATAAATTTGTTATGATGTAAATCATATTCTATTATTGATAACATACCACTATCAGAAGTTAACAGGATTAAATCTTTTGTCGTTTCGATAACTTTCATGGATGCAATGTTTCTGATATTACAGTAAGAATTTTGAGCTAGAATCCTTGTAAATTCGTTTGAAGATTTATTGAATTTCCATAACTCAAGTGTTGTTTGAGTTGCTCTTACTATCTCTTGAACTTTCTTGGAACCTGAAAAATTACCAATTATTGCACCAAGTGCCGCTGATGGTTTTCTTAGTGTCCGGTGATATAATGAAAATGTGGGGTTTATATCTGTCATTGATCAACTAACTATCCTTGTATTAGTGTTAATAACACAAATTTCAAAGGATAAAGAGCAATAATGAAAAACATATTTCTTGACAACATAACATAATTCTTCCGATGAATTGAAATTAGAAATCAAATGTTAAGAAAAATTATTCTGGCTGTGTGCTTATGTCAGCCATTCACTTTTTTTGCGGTTGTTGATGTTTTGATTTTATTTTTACTCTTTTTGTTTCAGATCTGAATAAGAACGTGTTTTTTGTTAGTTATCTATGTTTTAAAGGAATAATTGTACTTTCAAGGTATAGCAAAGGTTATTGAGACTGAAGAACGTATTGAATTATGAAAGGGCAATCTATTGGTAAGATCAGAAACAAGTCAAAATCTTCCCATACCAGTCAAATGGATATTGATATAAGTGATGGCGTTAATTCAAGTGAAGATGAATTGAAAAACGATGGCGATGAAGAAGAAGATTTAGATTCAGAAGATGACAGTGACCGAGATGATGATGAAGAAAATGATGAAGCTGATGACTATGAAGAAAATGATAACAATGAAGACGATGCTGTTGATGAAGAAAATGTTTATAATGAAGATCAAAATAATGACGAAGATAACGACCAGGAAGATGATGATGATGATGAAGATATCGATAAAGCAATTGCAAAGGCGGACAAGCCACGTAAGAAAAACTTGCAAAAGAATCGACAATTTTTAAATCAGATTGTTAATGTATCAACTTTCCCAGAATTACAACTTTTAATGAGGAAAGCATTTCAGGAGGCTCAAACAACAATTGCAGTGCATAAACGACAGTTAACCATTTTAAAAACAATAATGTTTAGGGCACATACATTAAACTTATCAACAGAATTTAATAACTTCTTTTGTCAGATTTTGAACAAGATTCTTCCTGTAAAGAAGAATATTAAAGCAGCTGATAGAATTGTGAAATTTGTTTCATCGTTTTTCCTAACTACGAATCCAACTACTATTAAGGAAAGCAACGAGACATCTGATAAGACATTGGAAGAAATTGATGAGATATACTCCAATTTTGTTGAGCGTATTTTAAAATATTTAGTCAAAGGATTAGATGCTATGAATACAACAGTCAGGTATAGAGTTTGTCATTTATTGTCTCATATAATTGGAAATTGTGGTGGAATTGATGAAGACTTATATGAATTATTGTCTGATGAATTAACAACACGTATATATGACAAGGATTCATCAGTGCGTATAAAAGCAATTGCTGCATTAGCATGTTTTCAAAACGATGATGGATCGTCACTTTCTCTTGCCGGTAAAAAGATTAGATTTGCAATGCAAAATGATTTAAATTCTGAAGTTCGTAGAACTTGCTTAAAAAATATTGAGAAGAATAGATTTACAGAACCATATATTGTTGAACGTGCTCGTGATGTCGATACTACTAATAGAAGATTAGTATATTCTAAGGTTTTACCAGCGTTTCATAAAATCACAGATATTAATTCTCAGAATCGTACAAGATTATTGGAATGGGGATTGAGAGATAGAGAAGAATCAGTTAGAAAAGCTGCATCAAATTGGTTAACTGAAACTTGGATGCAAGATACAAATAATGATTTAACAGAATTCCTAGATAGATTGAATGTTACAGAAAGTGATATTGCTGATACAGCTGTTCGAGTTTTATTAGATAAAAAACCGGAAGTTGTTGATAGTTTAAAACTAGAAACTGATTTTTTTGAAAATTTAACTCCTTCTTTGGCATTATTAATACGTATAGTTTTTGAATATTGTCAAGACAATAAAAAAGATGAAGTCATTGATAAACTATTTCCAGAAGCAGCGGATTTTGCAACATTATTTGTCAAATATTTTAGATTGAGAACAGAAAATTTAATGAAAATTAGTGAAAATAGGGAAGATATTGAAAAAAATCCTGATTTAGCAATAGAACTTGGGATTATTGATCCTGATGAATATAATTATATTATTATACAATTACTGAAAATTGCTGTTGATTATGATTATAGTGATGAATTTGGTAGAAGTAAAATGTATAGTATATTACGATCAACTTTAAGTAACAATACAGTTACAGAACCTATATTACCTTTATTAATGGAATGTTTAAGAAAGTTGGCAATAAATGAGAGAGACTTTTGTCAAATGACTGTTGAAATTATAAATGATCTTAGAGATACTGAATATGAAAGAATTATGAATTTAAAAAGGAAAGAAAATGAAAAGCGTTTAGCAGAAGAAGCTCAACTTGCTAAAGAGAAAAGGAACAGAAGAAAAGGAGTGAATGATGAAAACAGTAGTGATGAAGATGATGACGAAGTTGAGAAACTAAATTTGAAAGTTCAAGAAATGTTAAAGGAAAATAGCGATGATGAAGAAGAAGATGAAAGTGATGAAGAATATCATTCTGCTTTGAATGATATTTCAAGACAATCGTTTATAGAGGCTAATAAATCTAGGCAAGAAGAATTAGATCAAGTTTCAGTTTTATCACCTGGTATTCTAACTGATTGTTTAACTATTACCAAATGTATGCTTCAATTGGTATTTTCGCCATTAAAGGAAAATATGTTACTTATTTCATTACTTGATAATTTTATTATTCCATGTGTTAATCAGAGATCTGAAGTTGCAGTTCGTGAATTAGCATTAACATGTCATGGATTATGTGGTCTTTTAGATAAAGAAGTTGCAGTTTCTACTATGGTTGTTGCAGGTATTTTTGTTACTAGAAGTGATCATGAATCATTTGTCGTAACTGGTTTAAAAGTTATTGGAGATTTATTAACATTACATGGTATTTCAATTCTTGAAAGTGATAATCAAAGAAGTATAGATTCAATGGCAATTGCAAAAGTATTTTATCGTACATTAAAGGATGAATCTAAACCTGAAGCACAAACAGTTGTTGCAATTACATTATTTAAATTATTTTTATGTGATGTTATTGATGATGATGAATTATTTGAAACTACACTTTTAACATATTTTAATCCAAAGGTAAATAAGAATATACCACTAAAACAATGTTTAACATTTTGTATACCAACATATGCATTTTCACGTGATAAACATCAAGAATTAATTGCAAGTATTGTTTATGATACAATTGAAAGATTATTTAAAGATTGGAATAATATTGTTGAATTAAATAATGAACTTGAAGTTAAACAACCAATTACAACTAGTTTTATAATTGATAGTTTATTATATTGGACAGATCCATATAATTTAGCATTATCAACTGAAGAGGAAATGGAGAGTAGTTCATTACATCTTGATGTTGGTATTCAATTAATGAGATTATTAAGGAAATATGATTATTATAATAAAATTCATAAGATATTATATAAACCAATTATTAGATCATTAACTAAATTAACATTTACTTCAAAAGCAGATATTAATAAATTACGTGAATTTGGTGAATGTTTTAATGATAATCAATTATGTCAAGGTGATTTAGATAAAGTTTTAGATTCAGATATGATTTGTAAGAATAATTTTCTGAAATGTCATACTTATATTCAAGAATGTTTAACCGAAGCTGAAAAAAATGAATCTGAAAGATTAAAAAAGGAAGGGATTGCAGAAGAACATCTTAGTATTATAAAAGATGAAAATGAGGAATCAGAATTGAATAAAGAAATAGATAAAATCAAAGAAAATGAAGAAGAAATTGAAAAGGAAGAAGAAATTTTAGAAAAGGAAATAAAAGAAGAGCAAGAAAATATTGAGTATCAAGATGAACATGAAATTGATTCAGAAACACAACTCTATCCAGTTGATGTTGTTAACCAAGAGAGTTCAAAAGATGAGATTAATAATAATGCGGTAAAGTCTATTACAAAGGCTAAAATAGAAGTTATATCTGATAAGGAAGAATCATTAGATAGTGATTCATCAATTGAAATAGTTGGTACTCGAATCAACAACAATCAAAAGAAGGTGAAAGTAAAAAGAGAAAGTGATACTATTGTTATCAAGAAAGAAAAGAGGGAAGGACGTATAACCAAACCTGGTAAACGATCAGGATACAATCAGAGTGACGACAGAACCAGAAATGCAAAGAAGGATAAGAATAAAAATAAGAAAAAGAGTAAAAAGAAGGAAGAACATGACGATTATTATAATAATAATAAACAAAAAACCCACAAAACAGAAACGGCTTCTTCCCCTCCGACAATTAATCCGGACACCTCTGAAATAATTCTGCTTGACTGAAAAAAAAAATATTATAAATTGTTTTTAATTAATTAAAGTTGAATTGGCTGATGTTCGCTGAGCATTTTTTAATTACAAAAAAAAAAAATTTCCTTCTTTTCTTTTCCTTTTGTACTCTTTTCTTTTCTTTTAAACCTTATTATTTGGTATTTGTATTTTAAATTTTATATTGTCTTGTATTTTACTTTGTTTTATAAAGAATAGTTATCATTCAATAGCAAATTATTAATAATAAACACAATTCTAATAATCGAGAATGGGTTTATCTTTTCAAGCATCTAATGCTATCATTTACTTATCATACGGTTTTATGCTAGTTACCGGTGTAGCTATTGCCGTTTATCAATTAACAAGAACTAAAATGGGTAAATCCGAGTTCCTTTCTTCAAATGGTACAAGATCAGGATTACCTTTATCACTGAACTTTATTGCTTCAGGTAAGTTAATATCAATTGATTAAATTATTATTAAAATAAATTAAAAGCAATAAAATAAAAAATAAATTACCAATAGATTGATTTATGTTCCTGATTTTTTTCAACAACAATATATATTATTTACTTAATGAATGAATACATTATTAATCAATTGATTGCAGATATTTTGTTTCCCATGGTTGAATTATACTAACTTTCGTATACATGTAATTCCTACTTTTTCACAATATAGATAAACGGGTGCCTTTGTGCTGAGATTTATACCGTTTAACTCGATCAAGCTAATACTTGCGGGAGGATTATCATATATTGTTGAAAAAAAAAAGGTTAGATCTGTCTTCAAATATTAATAGATGTCTTTTCTTTTCGTTTATTTTTTCATTTATTTATTCATTTATTTATTTACAAGATAATACGAAATTGAATTGATATCTTATTAATATTTGGATTTGTTTTTTATTTTTTTGATAAAAGACTAGATGGATTTGATGTTTTTTCATTACAGGGATTGTTTTTGAATACTTTTATTTGCTTTATTGAATTTAATTCTTAGGAGATGAATATTTTTTATGAATTTTGATTCATATATTTTCTCATTTTCATTTAGCTCATTTCTCTTTATCTCTTTTTTCTTTCTCCTCTTTAGCTAATCAAACTTATTCATTTACAATTTCTTAATAAATTACTGAGAATTTGTCTTCTCTTTTTTTCCCCTTTCTTTCTCCTATTAACTTTCATACTAACTAGAATTATGTTTTATTATATTATCTTTATTTTATATAGCTATGGGTGTTGGTATTTTAACTACTTATACCGAAATTGCAAATATTGCTGGTATTCAAGGTTTACTTGTTTATGTTTTTGCTGGTGCTCTTCCAATTGTTATGTTTTCATTCTTTGGTCCAATCATTAGAAGAAGATGTCCTGATGGTTTCGTTCTTACTGAATGGTGTAATCGTAGATTTGGTCCAATTACTGCATTATGCTTATCAGCTTCAACTGTTTTCACACTTTATTTATTTATGGTTTCTGAATTAACAGCAATTGGAGATGCAATTAGTGCATTGACTGGTATTGATCCAACTCCTTGTATGGTTGTTGAATGTATCGTTACAACTATTTATACATCAATTGGTGGTTTTGCAGTTTCTTTTACAACTGATACAATTCAAGCATTATTTGTTTTAGTTATTACAATTATTGGTATTATAGGTTATGCAACTCAAATTGATATTAATATGGATTTAAAAAGAGAAACTTATCATCAATTAATGGGTTCAAATAAATTAGGTTGGATGGTTTTCTATATTTTAAATGTTGCAATTATAACAAATGATGCTTTTATGTCAGGTTTTTGGTTACGTACTTTTGCTGCAAAAACTGATAAAGATTTATTTATTGCAACAGGTATTGGTGCTTTAGTTACTTCAATTTTATGTATGTTGGTTGGTTTACCAGGTATTATTGCAGTTTGGACTGGTGATTTAACAATAAGTGATGATAATGGTTATAATGCATTTTTTATTTTAGTTGCAAAAATGCATAGATGGATTATTGGTGTTATTTTAATCTTTTCAGTTATGTTATCAACTTGTACTTTTGATTCATTACAATCTGCAGTTACATCTACAATTTCAAATGATTTATTTAGAAATAAATTCCCAATGATTTATTCACGTGTCTTAGTTGCAATTATTATGGTCCCTGCATTAGTTGTTGCAATTGAATGTTCTGCAAATGTTTTACAAATTTATTTTATTGCAGATTTACTATCATGTGCAATTATTCCAATTATGTTTTTAGGGTTATCAAAACATTTTTACTTTTTACGTGGATTAGATGTTATCGTTGGTGCATTAAGTGCATTATTAGGTGTCTTTGTTTACGGTTGTATTTATTATGGTGATGCAAAGGATGGTGGTTTACTTTTACTTATTTGGAATGGTGTTTATGATCCAACTGATTGGGGTGCTTTTGGTGCTTTCGTCGTTGCTCCTGTTGGAAGTATTATTTTTGGATTTATGTGTGCTGGTATTCGTATTACAATTTTGTATTTACTTAGTCGTAAAAATGGTACAGAATTTCATGCATTGGATAAACCAACAACTGCTGCATTTGGTGTTACAAGTAAGGAAGATGGTATTTATGAAGCTGGTTCAATTGGTGAAACTACAAATGGTTTAATTGGTGCTGAATTCATGAGTCTTAATAGTACTTCTTCAAGAGTCAATTCATCTTCTGTGGATGATGGTGATGACGAAGAAAGTACAAGCATCACTAAAAAACCTGAGGAGGATATTGATGTTCGTGAAATTTTGAAGGAATTCAGATGGAAAGATATGCTGCACTTACTTGTTTAAGTATTTCAACAATTAATTTATTAATTTTTGAAATTTAATTTTTTTATAATTTTTTTTAATAATATCGTTGTTTTTTAATTTTTTTATATCTTTATATCTTTTATAATCTACTAATCTTATAATCTTTCAATTAAATCAAAAAAAACCTATAAAAATTTCGATTTTGTAGGCAGTAGTAAATTTAAGAATTATAAGATTGGTGAGGAAAAATTGAAAATTGAAAAAAAAAATCAAAAAATGCAAATATTACTATTATTTATAATATAATACTAAGATTAATTTCTTATCATTCTTTGTAAACATTTCGTAACCCAAACCAAACTGATAAACACCAAAATGAAATTAGACTACGATACCCGTGCTAAACCTGGTCAGAAATGGTTTATTGGATTAGGTATGGAAGGATCTGCAAATAAACTAGGAATAGGTATTGTTAAACAACCAATTGGAGATCCATCAGAAAAAGAAAATAGAGCTATAGTTATGAGTAATGTTAGAGATACATACAATGCACCACCTGGACAAGGATTCATGCCTAGGGATACAGCTAGACATCATAGAAATTGGGTTGTAAGACTTGTAAAACGTGCAATTGAAGATGCAAAAATTAAAGAAACTGATATTGATTGTATATGTTTCACACAAGGGCCAGGTATGGGTGCACCATTACAAAGTGTTGTAATTGCAGCTAGAACATTAAGTTTAATGTGGAACATACCATTAGTTGGTGTTAATCATTGTATTGGACATATAGAAATGGGTAGAGAAGTTACTGGTGCAAACAATCCAGTTGTTTTATATGTCAGTGGGGGTAATACACAAGTAATTGCATATAGTAAACAAAGATATAGAATATTTGGTGAAACATTAGATATAGCAGTTGGAAATTGTCTTGATAGATTTGCAAGAGTGCTAAAAATACCTAATGATCCATCACCGGGTTATAATATTGAACAATTAGCTAAACGGGGTAATAAATTTATTGAATTGCCATATACTGTTAAAGGTATGGATTTAAGTATGAGTGGTATATTAGAATATATTGAAGAAATTGTACGTCGTAATACGGAAAAAGTCGAAGATTTGTGTTATTCCTTACAAGAATGTTTATTTGCAATGTTAGTTGAAATTACTGAACGTGCAATGGCACATGTTAATTCAAATCAAGTTTTAATCGTCGGTGGTGTTGGTTGTAATGAAAGATTACAGGAAATGATGGGAATAATGGCTCGTGATCGTGGAGGACATGTTTATGCAACGGATGAAAGATTTTGTATTGATAACGGAGTTATGATTGCACAAGCTGGTATTTTAGAATATAGAATGGGTGCAGAATGTTCGATAGAAAATAGTGTTTGTAGTCAAAAGTTCCGTACGGATGAAGTGTTTGTAAAGTGGAGAGAATAGTAAAGTTAATATATTGATTTATTAATAGTATATATATATATATTCAAGTAAATAATATTTGTGTATAATAGAGATGTATTTATTAGTAAAATAATATATCAATTAGGAAATTCAAAGAAAGAAGCAATTTTTTTGCCCCATCAAAGAAAATATTTTACTTCAATTTTCTAATGAAATCTTCCCTGAAATGAAACATAAATAATAGATACCAACAACCAGGTATTAAAGCATGTATTACTACCAAATTACATTGGAAGAAGAGGTTTTGATCTAAACCCCATAACACAGAATGCCAAGATTGTTGAGAGGAAAGGAAAAAAATGTGAGCGTTTCATGCTTTGATCTAGCGTCAAGTTGGGGAAGGGTCAATTGTTTACTTTTCTCTTTAGAGAAAAAACTGTGTATGTTCTTCTCCTTTTTCGTCTTGATAAAGCAGATTAAAAGTCTCGTAAGTGGGAACCATGGATAGTATTAATTCTGATTTTGCCAAGCTGGCAACTACGGCTTCAGTTTTGGTCAATTCTGCGGCGGCAAATTCAAATGTTAATGATATGTTACAAAGGAATAAAACATTTACGACAACTTTTGAATCACGGGATGATTCTGCTGCTAAAATTGTTAAATCATCCAATAAAGGATTGATTGGGTTATTGGCAAAACATAGTGATGATATTCGTGTTGCACAATCTTTAAGAAGATCAAATTTTACAGGTGATGGTAAAAAAAAGAAAGATTTTAATATATTATCAAATGATATGCTGAATGAAATTGTTGAATCCACCGATATGCAAGATAGTGGTAGTTCAGATTCTATTAGAAGAAGAAGTGGGAATAATGATGAAGAAGAGCCTACCTTTTCATTATTTCAAGGATTTAGTGCTGTACTGCCTGAAGTTGATGAAACAATTCAGAATATTAAAAATATGTCAGGAAAAATGATTGAAGATAAAAAAGGCAAGAACAAGAAATCTAAAAATGGTAAAAATTTAGGAACATATGGAATGAAAAAGATTGATCAAATAAATTCAGAAAAGATAAAATCATGTCAAAATCATCGTGTATTATTAAATTATAAATCTGATATAAATTATCATCTTGATCTTTTAGAGATACGTAAAGGGTTAGGCAAACGAGAGATTTCAGAAATTGATGCCAAAATTGATAGGTTATATAATTTACGAAAAGAAATTTTTGACAATGTTACCAATTATGAAAAAACAGAAATAAAATTAGAAAATCAATTGTTAGAAATTCAAGATCGTTTAGATTTTATTAAAGATATAAATAACGATAGTACTGATGATTTAGAAAATGATAATGAAAATGACAGCTACAAGATTAACGATGATGAAAATAATGAAATAAAAAGACAAAAGAATAAAAATAATAAAAACAAATCAAAACCTAATGATTCACGTATTTCTAATGGTGATATATCTAAATCGACATTAAATACAAGTGGTAATAATGATGAATATGCAGATGATTATGATGATTATGTTACAGTTTATATGGAAGATGATAGTCGATCATATTCAAGAGTTACATCGAGTACTCGAACATTGAAATCAGGAGATCAAATTCATAAATTTCAAGCACATAATGAATCAATAAATTGTCTTGCATTTGATGAACCATATGGTAAATTAGTAACATGCTCAATGGATAGTACAGTTAGAGTTTGGGATATGAATAGATACAAATGTGTTGGATTGCTTGAAGGGCATAATTCATATGTTGATTGTCTTGAAGTTTGTAATAATTTAGTTTTCACAGGTAGTATGGATGCAAGTGTTAAAATGTGGGACTTGGATTTTTTTTCAAATTCTTATATAAATAATCAAGAAGAAAATGAAAATGAGAATTTAACACCATTGTTAAATAGTTTTGAAGGTCATGTTGATCCAGTTACGTCATTAACTTATAGTAATGGTGAACTAATTTCAGGTTCAGAGGATAAAACTATTAGACAGTGGGATTTAACAACTGGTCATTTAATTCAAACGATTGATGTTATGTGGGCATCATCAATGGCAAATTCAATGATAAATTTTGGTAATCAAAATAATTTAAACAATAGTAATATAAATATGTCAAATAATATTGTTAATAATAATGGTAAATATCCATATATGTCATGTTTACAAGTATTTGATGCTGCATTAGCCAGTGGTAGTAGTGATGGTATTGTTAGATTATGGGATTTAAGAAGTGGTGATGTTATTAGGCAATTATTTGGACATACAGGAGCTGTTACAACACTTCAATTTGATAAAAGTTTTAGTCTTGTGACTGGTAGTGCAGATCGTAGTGTTAGAATTTGGGATTTGCGTTCAGGTAGTATATTAGATTCTTTCAGTTATGAAAATCCGATTAAAAAGATTATGTTTGATGATTTAAAAATTGCAAGTGTTGTGGAAAATGAACGTGGAGTTCACATATATGATAGAACAGAACAAAGGCATTGGATAATGGGTGGCGATGTATTATCAAATACCTCCACAGAAAATGAAGTTGAAACTACACAATCAGCAACATTTACAGATTACTCTAACGATTTACAATTCTCAGGTAGCTATCTAGTTGAAGGTCGTTCTGATGGTGTTGTTGGTGTCTGGAATGTTTAGCGTTTGTAATGATAATTAATTTAGACTTATTATATTATTATAATTTGATATTTTATAAAACTTTCCTGTAAATATAGACAAGTATTTAGTATTTAGTATATATTATACATTTATATTTTATATTTAATGTGTGGTCGATCGACGCTGCTCTTTGATTTTTTATACTAACTAATCATTCTTTTTTTTATTTTTTGCGAATATTTTGATTTTTCACGTTTTGCCGGGTTTTTTTTTTAGACATCAATCAATATACAAGCTTTTTGTATTTTTTGCCATTTGGGAACATCTTGAAACTTCCTGAACGTTTATTAAAAGTCTTGTCTTATTCTACAGAAGGGCAAATAAATATATATCTTATATTCATTTATATAATTAGTTAAGATGTCATTTAGACAAACACCAACAATCGTTGTCCTTAAGGAAGGTACAGATACATCACAAGGTCGTGGACAAATTATTTCAAATATTAATGCATGTTTAGCAATTCAAGATACTTTAAAATCAACACTTGGACCATTTGGTAGTGATCTTTTATTGGTTGGATCAGATGGTAAAACTACTATTACTAATGATGGTGCAACGATTTTAAAAAAACTAGATGTTGTTCATCCAGCTGCTAAAATTTTAGTTGATATTAGTAGATCACAAGATTGTGAAATTGGTGATGGTACAACAAGTGTTTGCTTATTAGCAAGTGAAATATTGAAAAATTGTAAAAATTATATTGAAGAAGGTATGAGTAGTAATTCAATTATTAAAGGTTTAAGAGATTCATGTGATTTAGCAATTAAAAAAATTAAAGAATTAGAAATTAATCTTGAAGAGAAATCAACTGATGAAGAATATGATATGTTAATTAAATGTGCATTAACTGCAATGAATAGTAAAATTATTCAACAAAATGGTGATTTTTTTGCAAAATTAGTCGTTGATTCAGTTTTAACATTAGATAGAGATGATTTAGATGAAAATTTAATTGGTATAAAAAAAATTGCTGGTGGTGCAATGGAAGATTCATTATTTATTAAAGGTGTTGGATTTAAAAAAACATTTTCATATGCAGGTTTTGAACAACAACCAAAAACTTTTACAAATCCAAAAATTTTATCACTTAATGTTGAATTAGAATTAAAAGCTGAAAAGGATAATGCAGAAGTTAGAATTGAAAAAGTTAATGATTATCAAAAAATTGTTGATGCAGAATGGGAAATTATAATGGATAAATTAAATAAAATAGTTGAAAGTAAATGTAATATTGTTTTATCAAAATTACCTATTGGTGATTTAGCAACACAGTTTTTTGCTGATAGAGGTATTTTTTGTGCTGGTAGAGTTTCAAATGATGATTTAGAACGTATAATTAAAGCAGTTGGTGGTTCAATTTTAACATCAGTTAATGAAATAAATGCAGAAAAAGATTTAGGTACATGTGAAAAATTTGAAGAATTACAAATTGGTAGTGAACGTTTTAATATTTTCAGTGGTTGTCCATATTCTAAAACTTGTACATTAATTTTACGTGGTGGTTCAATTAAAATTATTGATGAAATTGAACGTTCATTACATGATGCAATTATGATTGTTAAACGTGCACTTAAAAATAAACAAATTGTAGCCGGTGGTGGTGCCATTGAAATGGAATTAAGTAAATATTTAAGAGATTATTCACGTCAAATTAAAGGTAAAAAGCAATTAATCATTCAAAGTTTTGCAAAATCATTAGAAATAATTCCAAGACAATTATGTGAAAATGCTGGTTTAGATAGTATTGAATTATTAAATAAATTACGTAATCTTCATGCAAATGGTGAAATATATTCAGGATTAGATTTAGATTCAGATAACGTTGCAAATAATTTAGAAAAATTTGTTTGGGAACCATCAGTTGTTGAAATTAATGCATTACAAAGTGCAACTGAAGCTGCAATATTAGTACTTAGTGTTGATGAAACAATTCAAAATAAAGAAAATGATCAAGGTGGTGCAGGTGCACCTGTACCTAGAGGTAGAGGTATGCCAATGCCAATGGGAATGTAAGTTATCTTTTTTTTTTCTAATTATTTATTCTAAACTGTATTTATTTAATTATTTTATAAAAATATAGTATATTTTATATATATAAATAATATAAACAATAATTTAAAAAAGGAGATGTTACAATTATAATGAATTTTTGAAACCCTGTATGGTTTTATCAACTGCTGATTGATCTTTAAGATCATTTAATAATATATCTGAAATTTTAGTCCATGATTCATTGGTTATTATAGGTTTGGAAACTTCTTCCTCTTTTTCCACTACTATATTAGCTTCTTTTGGTTTAAATTGGGTGATCAGTACATTTAGTGATAATTTATCAGTTAATCCTGAATTTTCTAAAATTTGAAATACATTCTCAGAATCTTGTAAAGTTTTAGTACGTATCATTAATTTAATATCGGAAGGTTGAACAACAATTGGATTTTCATCAGAATTTTCTAATAACTTAGAAAGTGCAGTTTTAACCATATAAATATTTGATGATGATTTTATATCTAAAATAAGTTTTAAGTTAAATTTAGGTTGTTTTAATGATTTGAAAGTAAATTCAATACCTTTTTCTGATTCATCATCTTCAATATTCTCTTTTTCATTATTAGTTGTTTCAGTTTCATCTAATGTACTATTATTTATTGATCCATAAGGATGTTTTAATGGTGGGAACAAAAAATTAGCTGGTAATTTTTTGATATTATTCAAGTTAAAAGAATCTGCAAAGGCGTTTTGAGATTCTAATGATGGTGTTGTAACTTCTAATAGTTGTATAAATTTATTAGCAAATTCTACTTCGGTGGCCATGGTTGTATTGTCAGCTGTTAGCTTATAAGATTTCCAATGAAAACAAGACAAACTGTCTCAAAAAGAACATATTGTAAGTTGTAAATATTTCTTTAAAGTATGTAGCGAAGTAAAAAAAAATAAACTCGTTTCAAATTT
This sequence comes from Pichia ethanolica, assembly GCA_030570435.1. Lineage (NCBI taxonomy): Eukaryota > Fungi > Ascomycota > Pichiomycetes > Pichiales > Pichiaceae > Pichia > Pichia ethanolica. Next base: position 27,983 of record JAJLVP010000307.1, on the reverse strand, counting down.
GTGTTGAGTTTTAAAGGAGCATGAAACAAAAAAAAACGGACTCAATTCAGAATACTTTTAAGGCTCATTCTTTTGTTTACAAAGAAAAAAAACATAATATTTTCGATTATTATCTAATGTGATGGATATGTTGGCTTCCAATATAGATGATTATCAACCAGATAATATCATGGAGGCTGATCAAGAGAAATCTAAAGGGGAAGGTGTTGGGATTGGTAATTTGGGTAGTGATATCAATTCAAATAAAAATGAAAAGATGAAGGAAGATCATAATAACATAGCCAAGTTTTATAACTATCATGAATACCGATGTCCATATAATGAATTTGTTATAATCACGCATCATCCAAATCCATATCCACATCCATACTTAGAAGGAAAATGTCGAGTTGTTAGAATACCGAGACTTGCAAGTAAGGATTATCCTCAATTTAGTACATGTTTACCAGGTTTTGAAGAAGGTGCAATAAAAACAGAAAATTCAACAGATTCAGATAGATTTATTTCAACATATACATATATTAATCAAAGATTTGGTAATAATTCAATTTCTCCATTATCAAATTATATTGACAGGATCGAGTTTGAAGAAATTATAATTCAGATAAATAAATATTTATTTAATATTTACTCAAGTAAGGCAACAAATATTTTATGGTTAATTTTCAATATGATATTTTTGGATATCCCTGATTTACTGTATTTTTTATTTAAAAAAATATTTAATTTAAATGTTAGAAATAATAAGTTGGAGTCATACATTAACGAACTTAATTATAAATTTCGACATGAAGGTAGACCTATTAGAATAGTTCAACCTCGTGAAAGTGGGTATTTAAGTATTGATTGGATTATACCAAATCAAAATTCAACTGATGAGAATGATTTATAATAAACATTAAATTATAATCTTTGCTAAATAAAATATTAAAACATGGTATATTAATAAAATTAAACACTTTTCTTTCTTTTTTTTTTGTTTATTGTTTAAATAAATCAATTTATAAACTTTTTCATTCTATTTTTATTTCGATTTAAAATCCAGAACTAGTTTCTGAACCTTTACTATATATTTTCTTAATACGTCTGTTTAATCCGACATTCCAGTATGCAGTTCTTAAACCACGACCTGTTTTACCCATTACATCCTTACCAAGAATATTATTAATATCAGTATTATAACTACCGCTATTTTTACGATTATTAATACTTGATTCATTAAATTGATGTTTAATATTACTATAACTTTTCTTTTTCAATTTATGACGATCATGATTATTAATATTTTTATTATTGTTGTTATTATTATTACTATTCCAAACACTTTGTAAACCTAAACCATTATTTGATAATTCTCTTTCTTGACGTAATAATTCTCTACGTTCTTCTTGTGTCATTCCTAATTCTTTACGTTTTTCAATTAAATTTGCATGCCTTGAACGAGATGAAATTACAAAATTTCTACATCTTGTAATTTCAGATTGTGTTAAATTACAAAAAGTTGAAGAATCAAGTCTAAAACATTCTTCAATAAATAAATTAACATTAAGTATTCTTTTTGGAGTATTTTGGATTAATTGAAATAATTCACTTGATAATAATTCTCTATTATATGATGAATTGTTATTATTATTATTATTATTACTACTACTGAATAATGAATTTTCACTTAAATTTGAACTACTTCTATTATTTGAAGATAATTTTAAAGAATGTAAATCTGATTCTGAATGTAAAGATAATTGACTTACAACAGAATTTGAAGTCGATAAACCATGAGCTCGACAATAAACTTTACGTAATTCAGGATCTAACATTTTAAAAATACCTAGACAAATTTGAAAAATTGTTTTTGAATCTTCATAAAATATTATATCCCAAATTCTTAAAGTTGTTTCAATTGGTAAAACTCCAATAAATAAAGACATAAACCAACTTGTTGTACAAAATGTTAAAGTTGGTAAAAAGAATAAATATGAGGTATCATCATCATCGTTATTATTATTATTATTTATATTATTTGAATTATTAATTGAATCATTAATTGGATAATCATCTCTATCATTATCCATTATAATTTTCCAAACATCAGGGAGATGTTGTTTTAAACATAATAATAACATTCCTTGATTAACAGCTAAACCTTCAAGATTTGATTCATGAACTCCAGGTAAAAATTTTTCAGTTATAATTACTAACATCCAAAAAGTTTTCTCTTCATTTAAGAAAATTAATAATAAACCAGTTATAAAATTTAAAGATTGACAATAACCAATTGAAGGTTTATATAAACTAAAACATTTTAAAACTCTTCTTAAAGTATTTAACATTGGAGATTCAATTTCATTATTTGTTAAAGGATCTAAATAATTTTTAAAATAAATATTTTCAGGGAATGTTCTATGTAAATCTTTTTCAATTGCATCAGTATTTTCATTAATTAAATCAATTGATTGTTTAACTAATTCATCATATAAACCTTTATTTTCTTTTAATTTTTCATTACCATGAACAAAATTAAACCAAGCCTCACCTCTCCATTCAGCTGGAATACCTTTTTTAACAAATTTTGACATTTCATCAGATTTAATTGGGAATCTTGAAGGTAAATCATTATTATTATTTAAATATAAACCATTTTTTTCTAAAAATTTAATCCATTTTGATTTTCTACGAATTAAATAAGGGCAATATTCATTCCACCAATCATTATAATCTTTATTTGAAATATATTGATTTATTTTTTTAAAACCATAAATATCACAATCTGAATTTTTAATTATTTTCTTTAATTGACTTTTATTCCTTGAAAAATTTGAAGAAAAAGAATTTGATGAATTATCTTTAATTTTTAAAATATTATTTATTTTTTCTTTAAATTTTAAAAAATTTTGACGTGATGATTTAATTGATTCAAATGATTCAAGTTTTGTTATATGAGTTGATGAATTATTTTTAATATTTTTTAAAGTTGAATTTGAATTTGAATTTGAATTTGAATTAATATCTAAATTTTTGGGTATATCTAAATTACTTGTATTAATTGAAACAATTGATTCTTCTTCATTTTGAATATCATTTTGAATTTCATTTTCATTTTCATCTTCTTCATTTTCGTCTTCTTCATTAATATCATTATTAATTATAGAATCTTTTAAATTTGAATTTTTATTTGTTGGAGAATGAGAATGATGAATTAAACTTTCATCATCAGTATCATTACCTGCATAATAATCTAAAACATTATAAGTTGTATTTGAATTTAAAGTATTAGTTGTATTAACAGAACTTTTCCTTGAATGTAAATTATTTTTATGATTAATATGAATATTATTATTTGATGCAATATTAAGTTGTAAAATTTTCTGAGGTAAATCTTCGGCCATGATTGAAATATGCAATATCTAGATATACCTAAGATAGTTATTAAGAATAAATGATTATAGAAATTGAAAGTATTATCAAGAAGGATAAATAAGGGATTTGAAGGGACGTCAATTATTAAATTGATTAATTGTTTAATTATTATTGTTATTATTATTGTAATATTAAATGATATTGCGCATTGGAGGGAATAATGTTTCCGATTTGAGAATTTATTCTTGTGAGGGAGTGAAATAGATTTACGTTTTGCTTTGCGGTGGTTTGAAATTGCATATTTTATTATTTGTAATTGAGTAATGATTGTTAAAAGAATCATTATTGTGCATACAGGGGCTGGTGGTAAAATTGATTTAAGTTCAAAGAAAGAATTTAAAAAAGTAATTAAAAAATCATTAAATTCGTTGAATAATTATGATGATGAAGGCTTAAGTAAGGTCAATAATGATTTTGATAATAATCATCATTTAGATCGATTTATTATAATAAGTAAAATTATAGAAGATTCAGAATTTACTAATACGGGATTTGGATCTAATATTTGTAATGATGGTAGTATTAGATGTGATTCAAGTATATCACATATTACAAATAATTATAATTCTAATTATAATTCTAAATTTAATATTGAAATTGAAATTGGTGCATGTATTTATAATTCTTCAAGATATCCAATGAAAGATGCAGTTAAAGTATTAATTGATCAAAGAAAAGAGAGTAAAATTAAAGGAGTTATTAAACCAATTGTTAAAATTGGTGAATTAAATAATGATCAATCATTAATTTCACCAATAATGGAATTAGTCTTTCAAAATAAAGAAAAATATGAAAATATTAAAACTAAAATAAATTCAGGTATACAGGATACTATAGGAGTAATATTATATGAAATTGATAACGAAAACAATTATCAAATTAGTATTGGATCATCATCTGGTGGGAATTTATTAAGAGATCCTAAAAGGGTTGGAAGTGCTGGTATAATAGGTAGTGGATGTTGGATGGAAATAAATAAAGAAAATGGTGATATTATTTGTATAATGGTTTCCGGACAGGGTGAAGAAATTATTAGAAATTGTATTGCACGTAAAGTAAGTGAAATAATCAATAATAAAATTAATGAAAATCTAGAAGACTATAATCCCGTTCAAATACTGTTAGATTTTATCAAGTGTAATAAACTGCAAAGTGTTGGGATAGTTGGAGTTGTCTTTAACCAACTGAAAGACAATCATCATCAACTCTTTTATGCACACAACACAGACTCATTTGTCTTTGGTAGTAGTAGCACCGCCACCACTCCAAATTACCCAGAGACACGTGATAGTTCATCCAGCACTGCCACATCCACCGCCACCGCCACCGCCACAAAAGTAAAAATAAAAATGAGCAGAAACGGGTGTGGCGGTGGTATCACGTGTGGAGGCTGGAGACTTTAAATTATTTAGCCACATTAACTATTAACGGTATTGTAATTAACTAATTAATTAATTAGTTAAATTAATTAAAGAATAAAAATAAAGTATAATAAAATCTTCGACAATGTATTTTAACGTAATTTCTTTTTTCTATTTTAACTTTGTTTCTTTGTTTGTTTATCTTTTTATATCCTCTTGCATACATATATTTAACTACCATTACTACAAATAATAGTAATAATCATGAATACAGCATTTTTTACTTCAACGATATCTTCAGAGAATATACGACAGATTAGAATATGTGCAATATCATCCTCTGCAGCATCATTAGCATTTGGTTTAGTATTCTTCTATTTCTTTGGTATGATTCATCCATCAAGACTTTGCTTTAGACATTATTTAATTCTATTATTAATTATTTTCGATTTTATAAAAGCAATTGCAATAATGGTTTTTTCATGTCTTTCCTTAGATGTTAGATTAATTACAAATAGAGCATTGATTTCAGGTATTGGTTGGTTAACAGTTTTCAGTACTGAAGGTGCTGATATAATAATTTTAATGTTTGCAATTCATATGGCTTTATTAATTTTTAATTCAAAATTTAATAATTTAAAACAAAAATTAAATAATATTATAAATTCAAATATAAAATTAAAATTAAATTTTCATATATGTAATAAGAATCATAATGAAAATGAAAATGATAATGAAAATGATAATGAAAATGAAAATGAAAATAATAATAACGAAATTATGAATTCAATTAAAAAATCAGAAGGTGGATTATATAATTATAGATTTATTGTCTTATTAATTGCGATTTTATTCCCAGTTTTAGTATCTTCAATCAGTTTTTATCTTCATAATACATATCAAGAATATGTTTATTGGTCTTTCTTTAGACTTTGGACTGGTCCTTGGTATTTCTCTTGGACTTTTAGACATGTCGTTGTTGTTATAATTTTAATAATTTACATCTCAATTTATCTTTTCGTTATGTCTCAATTTAAATCCGTCTCTCAAAGTTTAAAGAAAAAATTCTCAAATTTTGATGATGATAATAATAATGATGATGATGACGATGATGATGATGACGATGATGATGATAATAATAATAATGTGCTTTTAAATACATTTGGTGATACAGTTTGGTATAAAATATTTCAATTTTTATCAATGTTAGTATTCCCTGATGTTCAAATTTCTGCAAAATTACATGGTCATAATTTAAATACTGAAGAAGATTTAATTAATATTGAAAAATTAAAAAATGAATCATTATTAACTGAAGATTTAAATAATGAAAATAATGAAATCAATTTTAATAATGCATCTTCATTTTCAAATATTCAAAATAATGAAATTTCAAAACAAATTCAAAATTTACTTTATGAGGAAGCAATGGAAAGATTTACAATTAGGAAATCTCAAATTATGCGTCAAATGAAAGTTATATTTATTTATCCTATATCTTATATTATATTATGGCTATTACCATTTATCAATCATTATCAAGTTGTTAGAACTGGTTCTGAAACTCTGTGGTCGACTGCTCCAAGTGCAATTTTTCAACCTTTAAATTGTTTTATTGATGTTTTAGTATTCTTAATAAGAGAAAAACCTTGGCAATTGAATGCAAGTATTGATAATTTAAATGGTATAAATCAATTTAATAATCAAGGTAATTATCAACTTTACGGTTGGAGACATTACGTTTCTTGGTTACCTGGTTATAAAGGTTATTCACATGATTATTTAATAAATGATTCAATAAATGAATTGGGGATTGAAAATAATAATAATAATAATAATAATGAATCGAATAGAAGGAATACGTATGGGCGTTTTTCTAGGGATAATATAATTCACGAAGAAAATGAAATTAATTTAAATTCAAATTCAAATAACTCAAATTTTACAACTGATAATAATTCAAGTAGTTTTCTTAATAGTGATTATGATGATAATAATAATGAAATGGATATCAAAGATTTTTTAAATTCTCCATCATTTAATAATATGAAAAAACGTAAACAAAATTTGAAATATAATTCAATTTCAAAACCAAGACCTTTGTCAGTTGGTAGTCAAAGTATAGCAGATTCTAGAAGAATATCTGCTACTTCATCAGATAAAAGTAATAATATCAATGGTAATAATAGTAATTCAGGTAGACGTGATTCAAAATTATCTTGGAAAACATGGTCAATTGGTTCAAACCAACATAAAAACTGTAATATAAATAAAGATTTTGATTTAATTTCGAAAAATCTAAGCAATTCATCAAATAATATTGATGATAATAAAATTAAAATAAGGGAAAATCCAAATGATGTGCATTGGAATTTACATATGTTTGATAATGGTAAAAAAACATATGATAATAATGGGGATAATAGAAATAATAGTAGTAATAAAATTAATAATAGTAATAATGGTGGATTCAATGATGAAATGGATCTACTTGATTTTCTTAAAATGGGTCCAAGAGGTTAATTGTATAATGTATAATTTTGATATATAATGTATAATCTTAATAATTAATGATTTATAACTAATATAAATGTAAAAATATAAATGTAAATACTGACTTAGTCATAGCTATATAATAAACAAAAATATAATTTTTTTTTATATGTAATTAAATCAAATGATTATCAAGTTTCTTGTTTTATAGATTGTCTTTAATTTTTCTTTTTTCTTCTTTCTTTTTTAAAAATACTATGAATCCCCATACATAGTAATTCCCATTTAATATGAATAATTGTATTTAATCCTGTACTGATTGACTATTTATTTTTATCTTAAATTTAAGTTATATTAAATTTATTTTTGTTTTTAACCATTTAAACCCGTATCCTTCCCTAATCCTTTTTCTGCAGTTAATAAAAATAGACAATCTAAACCAGCTAAAATTCCATCATTGAAAAGACCATAATTTTCATCAATATATGACTCAATTTTTGTAAAATCTCTTTCTTTAAAAGATTCCCAAGAATCACAATTTATTTTAATACCTAATTCAGAATCATAACCTTCATTATCGAATTTTGTTTTAATCCTTTCAATAATTTTATCTCTAATTAATTTTGATCTAAATCCATGAATTTTCCAATTTAACCAAAGTTTTAAAACATTGATTAAATCATCATTTAAATTTAAGTTTTGATTAGGATTTGAAATCCAAGAATTTAAATTAAAAATTTCACTAATTCTCAAAAAATCAATAAATGATGAAATCATTGAATATAATGATAAAATTGATTGATCACTTATATTATTTAAATTATTAATTTTTGATTTAATTTTATCAATTGAATCATCTGAAATTTCATTTAAATTTTTTAAATTTTCATAATCAAATTGTTGATCTTGATAATTTATAATTGGTAAACCTAATTTAACAAATTTAATATTTTTAAAACCTTTCTCTTTTAAATAATTTATAATTATATTACTTAAATTTGGTAATTTTGAAAATTTAGAAATTTCATTATTAATAAAAATTTGAATATATTCACCTAAATAAACATAATGATCATGAAATGACGCAGTTTTAAAATTTTTAAATGATTTAATATCAAATAATGTTAAAAAAATTGAACCACCTGGTTTTAAAATTCTATTAAATTCATTTAATCCAATTTTAATATCATTTTCATTAGAAATTAATCTTGATAAATCTGGTAAATAAATTAATGATTGAGAATTATCCTTTAATGGTAATTTATGAATTGAAGGTGCAGTAAATGATGAATAATTTGACAAAAAATTTTTCTCATTTGAATTTAATTTTGAATTTTTAAATTCATTTGTTAAAAATATAAAATCATTAAAATGAGGGTATTGTTGTTGTAAATCAATTGGTAAATAACCTGATTTTGAAAAATCAGTAAATATTTGAAATCTATCAGATAAATTAATTAAATTTGTTTTAAAATTTGGAAAATCATGTCTTAATTTCCAACCATCAATTAATTCAAAATATGATGGTGATATATGGTTTTTAAGTAATTTTGGTAATGATTCATCAGGTGATGGTTTAAAAGATTTAATTTTATTTGATGTTATAATACAAATTTCTGAATTTAAAGTTTGCTTTGATAATAAATTTAATAAAATTGAAGATTGATTTGATAACCTATTAATAATTTGATTTTGCCATAATAAAATTAAAATAATCCTACGATCTTGAAATAATTCAGAATCAATTTTATCAATTGATGGTAATTTTGAAATTTTTAATTTAATATCACTTAATGAATTTGTTGAAATATTTTCAGTTCCTTTAATAATTTTTTCTTTATTACTATTATTATTATTATTATTATTATTATTATTATTATTATTATTATTCATTTTTTCATCGAGTATTAAATCAATTGATTTAAGATATTTTATATACCAATTATTCCAAAATGTATTTCTAGTAATTGAATAAAGAATTGGGTCATCAAATTCTGAATCATCCATATATTTTAAAAAAAATCTTAAATAGTCGATATAAAAAAGCATTGAATGATCTTTTGCTAAATTTATAATATTTTTCAATTTTGAATTATATTCAATTAATAATTGTTTATTTTCAAATTGATCAGATTTAGTTTGTGGATGAAAACGTAATGAATTATTATGATGAATATTTGCATTCCAAAAATCAGTGGAATTATCGTCATGTCTACCAAAGGCAATATCACCGGCAATTCTTGTTGCTTTTTTCGTAAAATTAAATAATTTTCTTTTTGAATTTTTAACAGATGTAATTGTTGATGAGCTTGTTGCAACTGAATGAATTGAATCTGGTGGTGATTGAGAAGAATTTGTGTAATTCTGATGAGTATTTGAATGAATAAATGTTGGTAAAAGTTGGGATTGAGATTGAGATATTGATTGTTGATGAGCATGAAATTGAGATTTCGATCTTGCTCTAGCTTGATGCTTTATCTGTTGCTGTTGTTGTTGTTGTTGTTGCTGTTGTTGTTGGTATGGTGTTGAAACAGATCTACCCATTAATGAAGCCTGTGGTAATGGGATATTTGAATTTGAGTTTGAGTTTGAATTAGAAGTTGAAGCTGAAGGTGATGATGATGCAGTTCTATTTGAAATATCTGAATGATTTGAAAATGAGGCAATTGAATTACGTATAGTTGAATTTGGTAATATATTTGCCAGAGAATGATGATGCAGTATATGAGAGTGATGTATATTACTATCAGCTAAATTTTGGTTTGATGAACTTGGTAATTGATTGTTATCCATATATTGTCTTTTAAAAAGAGAATGTTTTATTATTCCATGACTCTTATTTATATTCTTATCATTTTTTGTATCAGTATTAATATCAATTAAGGTATCAATAGATTTTTGCTCTAAAATCGGTATTGTATTTATCGATGAGTCCATTGAACTCTTTGATAATGAAATGGAACGATATGCATTATTATACTCATTATCATTATCCTCATCATTATTGCCTTCATTATTATTATTATTATTACTATTATTATCTATTTGAGATTCATCCAACCTATTTGACTTTGGATAATCCATGTCATGTGGGTATGAGATTTGTAGTTGAGAGATTACTCCTGTATACAGAATGTTAAATCAATTAAAAAATATAAGTATATAGATAAAGAATATAGTATAATATTATCTGCAGATGAAAACTCATAAGGCAAAAATCTTATGCAGCAACACTTTTTTCGTTTACACACTAAAAATAAGCTAAGTAAATAAAGAATGATGCAAAAATTACACAGTGACAAATGGAGATTTATCAGTTTCTGAAATTTCAATTTTAATTTCTTCACCGTCGATCGACGCAGAAAGGTTGTTTAGTTTATCTCTCATTTCAACTAAATAACCTCTTTCACTGTTACAATGACCACAAAGTATAATATTTGACTGATTATCATTAACAATTGATAATATTTCATGATGTGATAATTCACCAGTTATATAAAGATCAATTGGATCAGTTAATTGATTGATTTTACTAAAAACTGATGATCCACTACCTGCACAAACTGCAACTCTTTTAATTAATAAATCTTTATTATTTTTAAATTTATTTGATAAACATAATTGAACAAATTCAATATTTAATCCTTTCTTAATTCTATTGATTGCATCTTCAATTTTGATTCCATTATTATTAAATTCAATAATTCTACCCATTCCAATTAATTTATTTTCTTTATCTGGTATAATTACTTTAATTTCTTTAATATTATCATTTAAACTAATACATTTAACAAGCCAATCATTAACACCACCAATTGCTGCATCAACTGCTGTATGTGGTGAATAAACACTTATATTATTTTCAATTAATTTAATTAATGAACGTTGTTGACTATTCTCAGTTGGTAAAATTCTATTAAATTTCCTAAATAAAAATGGATGATATGAAATTATTAAATTACATTTCTTTTTAATTGCTTCCTCTGCAACAGATTCTGTTAAATCAATTGTTAATAATATATTAATATTATCATTGTCATTATTATTAACTAAATTATCATTTTTACTCATATCAATTAATAATCCAGTATTATCCCATGAATTATCAGCATTTTTTAATGGATAAAGTTTATTCATTAAATCGCATATTTTAATTAATCCACTCTTCTTAATTGATAATGACATAATTCAATTTATTTACTTGTTTAAATGATAGAAAGATTTTGATTAATTAAAAAAGAATTTAATTATTTAGTAGTAAAATTGAAAAAATAATGCCCTCCTCGAATTAATTTAATGGCCTACGTAACTATAAGGTAAGCCACAATATACTAATTAAATAAACCACGCACAGTGTGAAACTTTTGTCATTTTTATGTGAATTTGGCCTTTTCTTTTATTCATCTGATCAATTAATCAAATTATCTGATAGAAAAACAAAAATCAATCATTAATTAACCCTCCTATACAAATATGGTATTAACATCAGAAGATCTAACAAATATTATTAAAGATAGATTACAAGCAACAGAAGTTGAAGTTCAAGATATGTCAGGTGGTTGTGGTCAAGCTTATGCTGTAATTATAGTGAGTGATATATTCCTTGGGAAGAATAAATTAGCTCGTCATAGATTAGTTAATTCTGCTTTAAAGGAAGAAATTGGTCAAATACATGCTTTTACTCAAAAAGTTTTCACAGTTTCAGAATGGGAAGAACAAAAAAGACTTTTTAATTCATAATAATTTTTAAATTATTTAATAATTTTTAAAATAATTTTATAATGTAAAATATCAATATCTTTTACTTTTGATATTTTCAATCCTATTTATTATTATAATATCCTTTGTATCTTTTAATTGTTTAATTCTAAAAATATAAAATCCCTTAAAATTAATTAATTAATTAATTAATTAATCAAATCACTCCTTTATTGGATATTCAGCAATTAAAACTGAAATATTGTTCTCAAATCCACCGTTCCAAATTGGGTAATCTCCACTATCTCCAGAAATGCTGACATATGCGCGTAATTTAATTGGTTGATATTTTTCTAATCTTTATCTTTGATTAAAATATTATACAGTTTCATTTAAATATATATTTACATAAATATATATATACAATCATTTAATTGAATATGGTGGAGGTGCTTGCATCATTAATCTATTACTATTACTGTTGTTATTATTGTTATCGTGGAAGATAGAATCTTCACATTTTTTATTCATTATCTTATCTAATTTTTTCATACGTCTATGAATTTCCCTTTCTTCTTCTTTATCAATTTTAGTTGCATCTTTAACTTGTAATAATAACCTCTTACCATTACTTGATGGCCTTCTTGATGAATTTCTTCTCTCTCGATCTCCATTAAATGATTTTTTACGTAAATTATTATTATTATTATTATTATTATTTTTATAATTTAAATTATTTATATCGCAATCTAATGTAATTGCAGATGAATCATTAAGCGTTAAACCTGATGATGATATAGATGGTGTCATTGATGTTGATGATATCGTTGGATATAATAATGGTGATGAATGTGATGGTGTAGGCGTTGCCGCTGGCGTTGGTGTTAAAATTGGAGTATTTGTCGTATTTGATAAATTAATACCATTTCTAATTACTGATATACTATTTCTATTTCTTGAAGGTATTTTTGACATTATAATTGAAGAAGCATTAGTATCTAAATCAATTGAATTCTCACTAAATACACTATTATTCATTGATTTATCCATTTTAATCGATTCAATTGGTATTTCTTTATCTAATTTTTCATTTATAATTTCATTATTATACCTTCCAATTTCTTTAGATTCTTCTTTATTAATTTCATTATTATCAATTTTTTTATTATGTTTTTTAACATTCATTTTAATAGTTCTTCTCTTTGGTTTATGATTAATATTTTTTTGATATGCTCTATTTTGAAAATTTTTAATAAAATTTAATTTATCATGAACATCACCAAATTCAAAATCATGATCAGATAATTCAATCCTATTTGAATTATAATTACTATTTGAATTATTAATTATAATATTCATAAATGCTTTTGTTATAATATCTTTATTAAATCTATCACAACTTAATTTATCAATTCCATTACCTAATGATAAAGTTTGTCTCATACTTGATAATCTTGTTGATCTCATTAATGAACCAGGTGAAATTCTAAATGGATTTTCAGGATCTAAATCTTTTAACAGTATTTTATTCTTTTTCCTATTATCATCCTCTTCTTGTTCTTCAATTAATAAATCTTTATGAAATTGATCAAATGATTGAGTTGTATATTTTAAACTAAATTTATATAATAAACTTGGTAAAAATTCTTTAAATAAATCACTAATTTGTGATTCAATTTTTTTTTGTAAAAAATTTGCAATTGGTGTAATTCTATCAAATGTTGAATTAACATCAATATTCTCTAATGGATCATTTTTAAAAACTAATGTTAAACCTTTTGTTTTACTAAAAACAATAATTATAATTGAACTCATTTTAAAATTACTTAATGTTAAATTTAATGGTATATCAAAATCACAATCACTCATTATAAAATTTGGTTTAATAAAACTAAATTCATCACTTATATTATTATTATAATTTTTTAATAAACTTGCACTAATTTTAGTTGTAACAGTTATTGAAGCATCACCATAATATTTAAAATTAAAAATTCCACGAAATTTATCAACAGCTAAATCACCAATTTCTAAAATTTGGAAAACTGGTGCAATTGTACCAAAATTTAATTCAACAATTTTAATATCATCACTTAAAATTGATGGTCTTTTCCCTGAATTTAATGCTTCCTCTAATAATTCTCTTGCATATGTTAAAAATGAATCTTTTTCAATAGCATTCCAATTTAATTTGAATGACATTTTATTGAGTATATATATTCTTGTCCCTTAGTAAGAGATAAAGATAGCAAATATAGAGAAAGAAGGATAACAATGATAAACTAAACAAAGAATAATATTGTGAATATAGTTAATTAACAAAATATTGACTGAATATCCCGGCTTTTCCCCCCATTTTCTTTCCCTCAACGCCTCTACATAGAGAAAAAACAAAGAAAAAACAAAGAAAAAGCAAGGAAAAAGCAAAAAAAAGAGGAAAACGCATGTAAATTTTTTTTTGTCCTCTCGTTTTGCCATTTCCGATAATGAAAATGCTGCGATAGCGGGAGAAGATAAAATTTGCCTGATTAAATTGGAAATATTAAGTTGGGCCACTTTTTTATTATTTTAGGTGCGACAATTGGGGTGTCGTGGAGGCTTCATGTTTTTCTGCATTTTCTTTCATCTATATTAAATCATAACATAATTCATTGAAAAAATACTCTATAAACTCAAATACATATACTACAAAACTTTACATGATATTTTATATCTTACTCAGATCAACTTTCTCTAAATCATAAAGTACGTTTTTCAATGCAATTTCTTTAGGTTTATTTCCAAACCCATTGTTTTCTTCATCTTCACAATCATCATTATCTTGATATATTGAACTTTGATCAATATGTTTAAACCATTCACTAAATTTATAATCAGGAAATATTAATTCAATCTTGTTCTTTAATATTGGATTTAAATTGATTCTATTTAAATCTTCTTCATTTAATATATCTTTATTATTACTTAATTGTAAGAATGAATTATAAAATAAATTACTCGTTAAATCAATTGACTTTAATATATTTTTATCATCATCTTCATTTTCATTTTCATTTTCATTTTCATTATTATTATTATTATTATTAGTAGTAGTAGTAGTATCATTATTAATTTTATCATTCTTATTACCTAATTCAATAACTGCTTTAAATTGAGGATATTCAATTCCTCTTCTCATTTTACCAATTGTTTCATAACTTGTCTCAAAAACTGTATCAATTTCATCAATTCCAGCCAAATTCGCAGTATTCGGATATGCAACTAAAAATGCTTTCTTAAATTCACTTTTAGTTAAATAACCTTTGGATCCAGTATCGTGTTTATCAAATAATACTTGGATTGGATCAATATTTTTCTTAAATTGAAATTTTTTTTGAATTAATTTATGAACTAATAAATGAGTTTTTAATTGAATTTCATCATTAACTTTATTTTCATTAATATTATTAATTTTTAATTGTGATTTTTCAAAATTTTCTGCAATATTTGCAATTTTTAAAACTTCAAATGCTTCATTTGTTTGAATTTTAATAGAATTTGAAAAATTAATTGATTTATTAATACAATCTTCAAAAAATTTAAATTTTAACCTTTGTTCATTTATAATTGATTTAAAATATTGTTTATTAAATCCTTTACCTAAACTTGAATTAATCATTTCAATTTCATTTAAATTAATAATTGTCCTTAAATGAAATTCTTTTAAAATTGATAAATCATTTTTAATTATTTCAAATTCTTTATTTTTATCATTTAAATTATTAATTTGATTTGCCTTAAAAATATCATTCTCAATTAATTTAAAACTTTTACTTAAATTTATTTTATTTTCATTAAATGATTTAATTAATTTATTTAAATTATTTTCAATAAATTCATTTGCATTAGAATAAACATTTGATTCTGATTTTTTTAATAAATCTAAAAATTTAGAAATTTTATTAATTGATTTCTCTGGTGGTTCAATAAATTCTTGTAATTTATAATTATGAAAAATATCAGTTAATTGAAATTTATCAATTTTTAATTCAATAAATTGTTCATAAATTTTCTCATTTGTTGATTTCCTAAAATTTAATACAAATAATAAATTCTCAATTGCTTTATTAATTGATATTGATAATAAATTCTTATTATTATTTAAAATTTGATTCTCAATTTCTAATAAATCACAATTTTTTAAATTAAAATCTTTTAAATTATATTTTTCATTAATTGAAATTTTAATTTTATCATCAAATGATTCATAATCATAATTTTCATATTCTGCAAATTGACCTAATAAATTAACAATTTCTAATAATAATTTCTCTAATTTTGATAAAAATTGATTTTTCATCATTATAATTTTAGATGAAATAACTAAAAATGTTTCAACTCTTAATTTTAATGGCATATTATAATCATGTTCAGCAATTGCACTTGCTTTATTTAAAATATTTGGACCAAAAAATTCAGAAAATTCACCCTTTTTATTAACAATTTCTTTTTCTTCAACTTTCTTGTCAATTTCATTTTTATTATCTTCATTGTTATTATCATTATTATTACATTTATTAAAAATTTCAAACCAACAACTAAAATATGCAATTATACTCCATTCATCGACTATTTCATTATTTAAATCATCAACATTTAAAAATGATGGTAATTTATAATTTTCATTAACAATTTGAAATATTTCATTTATCTTTTTATCTTCTTTAATTATACCTAAAGAAATTGCTAATTTATTAGTTAATCCACCTTTATCATTCCAATTTAATGATTTAAAATTAACTTTAGATTCAATTAAATTATCATCTTTATTTTCATTATTTTTTAATTTATTAACTATCCATAAATATAATAAATCTTGTTTATTTTTATTATTATTTGATGAAAACATTGTAAAATCCCAAAATAAACTCCATAATAAACCAGGAACTAATTTTTCATTTGATTCTAAAATATCTAAAGCTGAAACTCCTCTAATATTAATATCACTAACATTACTTACTTTTGAAACTCCATTAAATGGTGATAATTTACTTGTATTTAACCATTGCATGAAAATTTCAATATTTGCTAATTTTTGAAATCTAGATAAATCTTTATTAATTACTTTAATTTTTTTAAGATTTTTTTTAATTGGTGATGATGATGGAGTTGATAATACAGATTTTGAATTTTCATCATTAATTGAATTTGGTGAAACTGGTGGTGTTGATAATGAATTGTTATTATTATTAGATTCAGTGGTTGGTATTGAAAAAATTTCAGTTGATAAAACTCCATTTGTTGAAATATATAAAGGTTTAAGTTTATCAGATTCGGCAAAACCTGTAATCACGTCAATTAATCTTAAAAGAACAGTACCATCATCTAATTGATTAAGATTTGTAATTAAAGTTGAAGCATTTAAATGGAAACTAATCCAACCAAGCAAAGCAGGTATATTATCATAATTAATATGACGAAGTTGTTTCCTTGGTGAAACATTAGTACTAGAATCAATGCTATCTGAAATAGATGACATTTCCTATCTATATATATATTTATATATATATATATATATATATGTATATATTATTAAATTAATTATCTTAATTGCCAATTAGTGAAACGGAAGTAAATAAACATTAAAAGTATTATAGCAACAATGCAATGTATGTATCAACACAATAAACTTTATTGTGAGAGTGACAGCGATTTTTTTTTGCTTTCAAATTGCGCATTATAATTAATTTAATATATTATACTATATTTATATTATTATATTATAAAGTTTGTGGATAAGTAAAGATTAACTATTTAATTGAAAGACAGATACTATTATTGTTTGAAGAAAGGATGATCCATTGCCTCTTTAGCTGTAAGTCTTTCTTGATGATCATAAACTAGTAAATTATCAACTAAAGAAACTACATGTGGAGAAGTTGATAAATTTTTATTATCATTATTAATAAAGGCAGACCAAGGTCTACGTGGATATTGACCTAATATATCATCATATTCACTTGAAAGTTTAATATTATATTTATTACAATAAGCCATTAAATCATCAGTACCTAAAACTTGAGCAATTTTAACTAATTGATCTTGATTTGAATCACCTTTAAAAAATGGTTCTTTTTTAAATATTATTGCAGCAATCATTGCACCAACTGACCAAAGATCTAAAGAATAGTCATATTGTTGTAAATTAATTAAAAGTTCAGGACCTTTATGATATCTTGATGCAACTCTAACATTAAAATCCATACCTGGATGATAAAATTCAGCTAAACCCCAATCAATTAATTTTAATTTTTTATTTAATGGATCAATCATTATATTTTGTGGTTTAACATCTCTATGAATTATACCCATTGAATGTGAATAATCTAATGCAATTAATAATTGAGTAAAATAAAATTTTATATCATTAATTGTAAATTTTGGATATAAAATTCTAAAATCTACATTATTAATTCTTTCAAAGATTAAAGCTGGAATTTTAGAATCTTTATCTTGTATTAAATCATATAATTTAACAATATTTGGACCACCAGTTAAATTTTTTAAAATTTTAATCTCTCTATATATTTTCTTTAATTTAACAGGTTTTAAAACTTTTATAACGCATGGTTGATTATTAAGTACATTAACACCAGTGAAAACTTCTGAATATTTACCCCTACCAATTTTTGAAACAATTTCATAATTTGAAATATCACCCCAAGTTATTGTACAATTTTCATAATCCCAGTATTCTTTGTCTCTACGTTCATTAGCGTCAGCGTAAACTCTTGCAACTGAATAGATTTTATTTCCAGCAGAATTAACTTCTCCTACAGACATTGTCTCCTTGTGTATCCTTTTAAATATAAATATAAATATAAACTTACTATTATATTATTACCATTATCAATATCAATCTCTACAAAGAGAAAATTCCAATTTGAGTGACAACAACAATTTAATCATCCAGCTAATTTGATTTACTCGCCGTTTCTCGCCCTTGCAGTTTTTCTTACCTTTACATAATATAAATATTTACTTTACTACTGATACTTAAATTAATTTAAAACCAGCACCACTTACCGTTGCCATCCCAATATGATGGATGATTACCGTTGTTATCCTTGTTAAGGAATTGAATAGCACTTAAACTAGAATTAGTCTCTTTGATATAATAATCAATACCATCATTTTTTAATAGATTTAAGAAAGAATTGGTATTTTCTTCATTACTAATATTATTATAATCTCCAATATCTGTCATCCATCCATAAAGTTTTCCCATTTTCCATTTTTTACATTGATTAATTACAAGTTTAATTAATTTAATTGCATTCTCTTTTGTATTAGAATGCATGGCTAATATATAACAATCATTTGAATGGAATTGTGGATAAAATACAATATAATTTAAATTATCTTTCTCATCTTTAATTGTAAAACCTGTAATTACGTTTAAAATTTCATTTACTTTATTATTAATATTATTACTTCTTTCCTTTTCAATTCCACATGGTGCTGGAATTGATGGATGATTAATTGCCCAATAATTAACTCTAGCTCTATTTGCAAACCATTCAAATATTTTAACATTTGGTTTTAACATAAAATGAGATCCTTCTTTTAAATTTGATTGATTAATAACTAATTGTTTCATTCTATTAATATAATCATTTGAAATTTCATTAAAATCCATAAATAATGGATTAAATTGGAAATTATTATTTAAATTAATATGATTTAAATTATTTAAATCAAATTCAATTACAGGTACATTAAAACTTTTATATCCAAATTTTGAATAATATTCACCAACTTCACTATATAAAAATGCAGTATCAAAATCACCTTTTAAAAAAAATTTCATCTTTAAAATTAATTCATTCATCATTATTGATGCATTACCCTTTTTCCTAAATTTTTCAACTGTATAAACAGATCCAATAACTGCACTTTTACAATCAATTAATTTACCATTATTTGCAATCCATGAATCTCTAATTAAAATTTCACATGCTGATTCAATAATATTGGTTTCTGAATCTTTTAAAATAAAATAAATACCTCCATTAATATCTTTAAAATAATCATCCCTATTTAAATTCATATAATTAGATTCATAATTAATCGCATCTCGATGTTGATATTGTTTTAATGTTAATGGTTCTCCCCATGTAACAAAATTATTAGCTTGACATTGTAAAATATCTTCCTTGGATTTAGTTATATGCAATTCTAATACCATGTTAATAAATTGGTTGGATTGATTAAATAAAGGGTTTGATTAAAAAAAGAAAGGTTATATATGTGGGTGTGTATATTAAAATCAATTAAAGAATTAATTACTCGAATTTCTTTGACAATATTAATTTAGTTTTTATTTATTTAGTTTTTATTTTTTTTTTATTTTTTAACATCACAATCATTTCTCTTATCTTTAATATATACCATATTAAAGCTCATAATACAATCTATATGAATACAATAGAAGTTGATTTATCAACAATTGGAGCAAATTTTAAATTAAAACTAATATCAAATGATATATTACCCTTATCAAAATATAATTTAATTTCATTAATTGATTATCAACACTTACCACCATATTTAATATCCAAAGATAAATTTAAATTAAATATTAATAATGAATTGAGTGATAAAGAGGAATTAAATGATATTTTAGAATTTATTGAAATTTTATTTAAATCTAGTATTTCAACGAATAAAATAATTTCATTATTATTAAATACTGAAAATTCAAATATATTTAGTATAATTTATCCTGATTTAATAACAAATGATAAATATTCAATTAAATTGGGTTATATTGATTTAAATGATAATTTTATATCAAAATTTTTAATAAATTATAATAATAATAATAATATTAATAATAACGATAATAACTTATTACTAAATCAAGATAATTCAAATAATGAATCACAATCAACACTTGCTAAAAGTTTAAATGCACATATAATTCGACGAAAATTCAAAACTACAAATAATTCATCATCATCACCTACATCTTCAACTACATCAACGACAACAACAATTTCATCAGCAAATAATAATAATAATAATTTAATGATGGCCCCATCAATTATATTTACATCAGATAATTTTATTACATCAATGGAGAGATTAATTAAAGGCGAATTTAGAATGCGTCGATTTAATTCTAAATTCGATAATACAACATTAAGAAAATTTGAAAAACTATTAATTAGATCAGTTATTTTCAAATTTCGTGATAGATCAGGCATGCAATTTATAAAAGAAAACAAAAAAGCTAATGACGATAGTAATAATGGTGATAAAATCATTATAAAGGTCTCTGTTAGTGAAATCCAAGATACTTTAGAATCGTTGATACCTGTGCTATTATAATACAACAGTTGTGGCAAAAACCGGTACAAGATAAATTATTCTTAAAGAAAAAAACGATGTACTTGTCTCATAATAATAATAATTACCGTATTAAGTAATAAAATAGTTAGTACTAGTGAGTGAAATTTTTTTCTTCTTCTTTTTGTTTCTTTTGGCTTCTTTTCCGATTGTGAGAAATTTTTTTTTTTTTTTGCTCCTTTTTTTTTTTTTTTTTAATCAGCGGGGACTAAATAAGCAAACGTTAGATAAGTTGATATATTGGTCTCTAGGACAGGTGAATTTTGGTGAAATTTCTTGTGTGATTTATGTATATATAGCTGTAGTTGAATATAGAAGTATATATTTTAGTTAAGAACGATTTTCATGTTTTAATAAAAAATCGAATTAGATTTGCACGAAGATTCAGCAATTAATTAAAAAGAATAAAATTCATTTAAACACTCCAAAGACAATAAATAAAGAAAGATGAAATTTGCAAAAGTATTTCAACAAGTTCTTGCAGAGGAGGAAATTCCTGAAGAATGGAAAGATAGGGCAATTCAATATAAAAAATTAAAGAAAAGAATTAATAAAGTTGTTGAAGAATTAGAAAATATTGGTATAAGTAAAGATGATGTTATTTTTGATTATGATTTAGAAATTGTTAAATCTGAAATTCATCCACATTTAAAATTAAAAATTTCTCCATTACAAAAAACTTTAATTCTTGATAAATTAAATGATTTAAATTATAATTATCAAATTAAAAATTTAAAAGTGAAAGAAATTAAAAATGATGATAATAATAATGATAATGATTCTAATGATAATGAAAGTAATAAATCAATTAATTCATCATCATCATCATCTGCATTATCAATTCACTCATCAATTAATTCATCAGTTATATCAGCAATTAATCCATTTGATGATTCAGAACCTTTTTATGAATTAAAAATTTCATTATTAGAGGATACTAAATTTTTTCAAATTTTATATGAAGAAGTTGAAGATTTAAATAAATTTAAAACTGAAAAAGAAGCTGAAATTACATCAGAAGTTGAAATTATTGCAAGTGAAGTTTCACATGTTACAATTCCAAAAATGAAAAAGACAGATTTATACGTTTGGAGAGAAATATTTCAATATTATATTGAATCTGAAATTTTCTTTAGTACAATTGAGAAAAAAGCTGGTAGTGTTGATATTAATTTAAGTAAGGAAAGATTTTTTAAATTTTTAAAATTAATTGATAATTCAAAAGTAATTAATAAATTTCATCAAAAAGAATCAATTATTGCATTTCAAGAATTTAAAAATTTAAATTTTCAAATAATGAAAATTTCAAATTATCAAAATTTTAATACAATGGCAGTTACAAAAATTTT
Organism: Pichia ethanolica; assembly: GCA_030570435.1. Classification (NCBI taxonomy): domain Eukaryota; kingdom Fungi; phylum Ascomycota; class Pichiomycetes; order Pichiales; family Pichiaceae; genus Pichia; species Pichia ethanolica. The sequence continues at coordinate 5,275 of JAJLVP010000307.1, read as the reverse complement.
AAAAAAATTTGATAAACAAACTCAATTAACTTCAAAGAATATATTCCCTGAATTAATTATTAATAGTAATGAAATTAATATTTTAAATGGTTCAATTGCAACTGATATTTGCTTTATAATTTCTAAAAAATTATTAACAATTGTACCACAAATTGATGATTATTTATGCCCAATTTGTTGTTCAATTGCATTTAAACCAATTAGATTAAGATGTGGTCATTTATTTTGTATTAGATGTTTAGTTAAATTAAGAAGGAAAAATGAAGATAAATGTCCATTATGTAGAAATGAATGTTTATTATCATTAACAAGTGATGATTTAGATTTAGCTCAAATGAATTATATGAAAACTTATTTCCCAAAAGAAGTTAAAGAGAAAGAAATGGAAAATAGTCGTGAGATATTGCAAGAGCAACATGTTATTGATCCTGATGGTAAAGCATGTATTATAATGTAATTTAAAATGTATAATAATAATAATAATAATAATAATAATAATTTTTAACAATAATAATAATATAGAGCGACAAATAAACCCGGAGAAAAGGAAAAACTTTGAATTTGATTTTTCATATTCTTTTCATTTTCTCATTTTCTCATTTTCTCATTTTCTGTTTGAAAATCCCCGGAAAATTAAATTGCAGTTTTATTCAATTACTATAAAAATCGCTTAAGATCATTCAAAATTAAACAATATTTGTTCATTTCCTATACCCCGGATATTTATTAACTTAATCCGATAAATTAGTTTAAAAAAAAATATTACGATTTGACTCTTTTACTTGCTTGTTTCTTTGTTTGTTTGTTTGTTTACATTTTATATTACTAATTTTTATTATTAATCAGACCTTTGTTTACCAGGAGTGGCCTTACTTTTGATTAAGTTTAATAATCTATAACGCGTTGGTTTTTTAGTTAATTTGTAAATAAATTACATTGCTAGCATATATTTACTGCTTATTATAATATATTATTATTTATTATTGAAGACGGATAAATTTAAATTATCACTTATATTAAATACAAATACAAATGAAAAAATTTATATATATATATATATATATATACCCCACTCATATACTATAAAATAAACAAGTAAATTTATGAAAATAAACACAACTTACATAATTAATGTTCCTTTCCCTCCCCACCACTCACTCACTCACGCATAATCTATAATTAAATTGTATTTTGAAAGTGGAGAGTCGGATTTATTTTTTGCCCCATCTAAAACAGCATAAAATTTAACATCCCAATTTTTAAAAATTACACATTGTCTTCTCCTGAATATTTTTCCCGTATTAATTTTATAAATTATTCTGTTTCTATAGAATTCAATGTCGCGGCCGTTTGCGGCTTTCTTATTTGCTAATAAAAAAATGGAAAAATACTCGCTAATTTTTTCCGATTTGCCGTATACCCATTTAAAATCTAATAAAAGGAACAATAGAATTTTAACTTCTTAAAAGTTGGGGAAATTAATTAATCTGGAGAAACTAATTTTTATTGAATGACTTTTAAATTGGGGTTTCTTTAAATGTGGAGAAATTTTATATAATTGCTTTTTGTTTATTTTCATTGACTTTTCGCCTATTAAAATCTTTCGATGAATTGATTTTATAAAATTGTTATAAAAAGACCCCAATATTCCCTTGCTTTCTATTTCTGTTTTATTGTCTCTCCTTTCTCTGTATTCTTTCTCTTTTTCTTTTTTTTCCTTTTTTTTTCTTTTTTTATATTCAAACAACAAGACAAGTTTAAATAAATATAATTAAAATATGCTTAACATTTTAAGTAAAAAGAAAGCAGATGAAAATCAATCTGTTTCAGAAACAAATACAACAAATGCTTTAGATAGCTTCCAAGATGAATCTGTTGATAAATTTGATGCTGGTTATCAAGTTGAAGAAGCTTATAAAGAAAGAGAAGAAGCTCCTTTAACTTGGAAAACTTGGTTAATTTGTGGTTTTTCATCTTTTGGTGGTATTTTCTTTGGTTATGATTCTGGTTATATCTCTGGTGTTATGGGTATGGATTATTTTATTCATGAATTTACAAATAAAATTAATGATGGTACTGATAGTTATGCGTTAGATGCTTGGCAAAAATCTTTAATTACTTCAATTTTATCAGCTGGTACATTCTTTGGTGCTTTAATTGCAGGTGATTCAGCAGATTTTATTGGTAGAAGACTTACGATTATTGTAAGTTGTTGCGTTTTCATTTTAGGTGTTTGTTTACAAACTGCTTCATCAACTGTTGCATTATTAGCAGTTGGTAGAGTTATTGCTGGTTTTGGTGTTGGTGGTGTTTCATCAACAATTATTCTTTATATGTCTGAAATTGCACCAAAAAAAGTTAGAGGTGCAACAGTTGCAGGTTATCAATTTTGTGTTACACTTGGTTTATTAATTGCATCATGTGTTGATTATGGTACACAAAATAGAACTGATTCTGGTTCTTATAGAATTCCAATTGCAATTCAATTAGTTTGGGCTTTAATTCTTGGTATTGGTTTAATCTTTTTACCAGATTCTCCAAGATTTTTTATTAAAAAGGGTAAAGTTGATGAAGCAATTCATGTTTTATCAATTTTAAGACAACAACCAGAAGATTCAATTTATGTTCAAGAAGAAATTGCAGAAATTATTGAAAATCATGAAAGAGAAATGGCATTAATTCCAAATCAAACTTATATTCAATCATGGACTTCATGTTTCAAAGGTAGTTTAAGAGATCAATCATCAAATTTAAGAAGAACAATTTTAGGTACTTCATTACAAATGATGCAACAATGGACTGGTATTAATTTTATTTTCTATTTTGGTACAACATTCTTTCAAGAATTAGGTACAATTAAAAATGAATTTTTAATTTCAATTATTACAACTTTAGTTAATGTTGGTTCAACTCCATTATCATTTTATACAGTTGAAAAAATGGGTAGAAGAATTTTACTTATTTATGGTGCGGCTGGTATGGTTATTTGTGAATTTATTGTTGCAATTGCAGGTACTGTCGATGGTGGTAATTCTCAAACTGTTAGTGCAATGATTGCATTTATTTGTATTTATATTTTCTTCTTTGCATCAACTTGGGGTCCAGGTGCTTGGGTTGTTATTGGTGAAATTTTCCCTTTATCAATTAGATCAAGAGGTGTTGGTTTATCAACTGCATCAAATTGGTTATGGAATTGTATTATTGCAGTTATTACACCATATATGGTTGGTACAGATAAAGGTAATTTAGGTGCAAAAGTTTTCTTTATTTGGGGTGCATTATGTGGATGTTGTTTAGTTTATGCATTTTTCTTAGTTCCAGAAACTAAAGGTTTAACATTAGAAGAAATTGATATAATGTTAGCTGAAACAAGTCCAGTTACATCTTATAAATGGAAACCACATGCAGTTCCAATTGATAATGATTACTTAAAGGAAAAGACAAGTGTCGATCATATGGAAACTGTTGAAAATGGTTCAGACAATGAATGATTGAGTTAATTAATTTTATGATTTTTTTTAGACAAAGATAATTTTTTATAATATAATGCTGTGTACTTTTAGATTAAGAAATAAATGTTTTAAACAAAACAAAGTGTATTAAAAATAGTAAAAAAAAATATTAATTAATTTATTAAAAATTAAAATTACAATAGAATATATTAACAATACATACAGCAATTACAAAAATCAGAGTTTTCATTTCTACGATAAATTTTAAATTTGTGGTTATATAATTATCTTAATTTTTTGTTGAGTTATTCTTTCGAGAAGGTGATTTAAGCACAAATAATACAAAACTGGAAATCAGCCTGTCGAAAGTTTATTTTTTTCCCCTTTATTATAGAATTCATATGTTAAAATGAATTCATTATTTTATTTCAATTAAGTGTTGAATTGGCTAGTTCTTAAATTAAGACATAATTATTACAAATATGTTAATTAATTAATATTTGACTAATTTTCGTAAATTTTGCATATACCTCGGTGTGTTGATTATATTGTACTATATATTATTATTTTATATTTAAATTGACTTGACAGATCTTATAGTGTGAAGTTAAGTTTCAATACTCTTTTAATTTTGGAAGCTTCGCGGTGTACATTTAATAAAGGGCTTGAATTTTGTAGATATAACAAATTTTATGTAAACACAATATATCGTATATTTTACGGTGAAATCTGCTAATCAAATAGGTTATAATATATCTGAGCATTTATAAGATTATAAATTAAGTTTAAATTATATCAATTAAAGAATTTGCATAAAAATCATCTAACAGTTTCAAATATTATATTTTTTTTAAATTTAAATATTAGAATTTTTAAATAAGTAAATAAACAAAATAATAGACAATTATTTTTTTTTTTTTTTTTTGATAGTGCAACTTAATTTAATAGTTTTTTTTGTTCTTTTAAAAATAAGTAAAATGAAATGTATGCGATAAAAACAGAAAGTCAAACGAAATTAGTGTTTTAAATTGGTATAAAATTTGTAATAAAATGGTAAGAACCGGAGACTTATAAAAATTTTTAATAAACGAGTACAATCCGATTTTCTGTGTTTAGTCAGTTAAATTGCATAACAGGTAAATTCTTTAATATAAAATTGTTGGACAGGCTAATAAATGTCGTATTTTTTTTACAAATTTATGAAAGCGGCTTGGAATCAGTATAATAATTATAAAGTAAATTTTATAACAAAAGAAAAATAGAATTCTCAGATCAAAGATTAAAGTTTAAAAAATTCCAAAAATTGAAATCAAAATTAAAATTACAATTTAAATTTTACTCGTATACAATTTATAATAATAATTATTCAAAAAAAATTCATAATGTTATATTAAAAAACAAAAAAAAACAACAACAAAAACAACAACCCAATTTTAAATAATAAACCACCATACATCACATTAATAAATTAAAATTAATTACTTAATAAATAAATTAAATGACCGTATACAATGTGAGAAAAAGTGGAAACGGCATTTCCGCAAATTCTAGAATTTTCAGTAACCAATTAAAAAGCTGTATTGCTTTCAACATTCTTAGATTTTGATAATTAAAATTATTATATTTTTAGCTCAGTACAACGAATTAAATTTTATGCATTGTTCTTTAATTCGTTCACCCCTTCACCAAAAAATTGAAAATATTTGAAAAAGATACTTATGCATGGAATAATTTTTTACTTTTATTTTAGTGTCATCCTTTTTCATTTTTTATTTACAAATTGATAAAAAATTATTTATTTTGTTTATGATTTATAACAACGC